>PVJA010000006.1:69329-260193 GCA_004027025.1 Myocastor coypus | reverse complement strand
GGAAGGGAAGAGTTCTGGATTCAATCATAGATGGATGGCTGATAGTTAACTTTTTTTTTCTTTTTAAATCAAAACCTTAAATTGGACTCAAAGCAGCTATTTATTACCTGTCAGCAGAAGCTGGCATTTGAATATCAAACTCATATTAGATACATTTTTAATAACCTCTCATGGGGTGGGTCCACAGTCAGGAGGAAGCACGGAGCCATGCACACAGTAGGTGCTTCAGAGTTGCTGAAATGAAGCCAAGGGGGCTGGTGGGCTATAAGACAGGGAGGCCTCACAATGTCCTCTTCCCTTCTCTGCTCCCGCTTGCCTGATCTGGGCCCCACCCCTGGGACCTCAGGACACTGCTGCTTCTATCCAGGGCCTGGAAGTGCAGTTTATCCAGGGAGGCGAGTCAACAGGAGCTTTGCTTGGCTTATGTGATGTCCTCGGTTGACTCTGATGGTCACTTCCCAGCAGGGCTCCGTTTCAGCAGGCTGAATCTCTGGGCAGTTTCAAGGGCTTCAGTTCAGTCCCAGCTCATCCTCATCTTCAAGGACAGTGCCAGGAACGTGGACAGCTGGATCACACACCCCGTGCAGCTACCCCAGAGCTACGTCTCTCCACTGGCTCTGACTCAGGGCAAACAGGCCATGCCATTTGGGTTCCCGCTAACCTTCCTCTATCTCCCTGTGGGCTGCCAGCCCCTGCAGCTTGTGCAAGTGGCCGAGAACTCCTGGGAACAGAGCCAGGGGGAAGGTCCTCGAGATAAGCAGGGAAGGATGCCAGCTAGCTTCTCTCTCTTCGGGAAGCTGCTAAGGCATCCACGGTGAAGGTAGCATGTCTCACACATTCCTCTGCATGCAAAACCCCTGCACACAGCCTGAGATTCTGTGTGTCTGTCTGCTTCCCAGGTGAGGCCAAGGTTCCTGGTTCAGGGGCAGTGGCGCTTTGAATACCAGGGTGGAGTCCAGCACAGTGGTTCTGGGACAGGAGCTCTGTTGGCATCCCCAGAGGGCCTATGAGGAATAGGTGGCTAAGGCTCAGCCTCAGGGCTCTGGCCTGCAGGTGTGGGGTATACGTGTGAATCTGCATTTCTGGCAGGCTTGAAGGTGATAATGACATTCCAGGGACCATGCTATCTTGCGGGGAAGGAGAGGGCAGAGCCTTGGGCTTTCACACTAAGTTATATCCCCAACTCTTTCATCTTTTATTTTTTTCTTAAATTTTGAGACAGGATCTCACAGAGTTGCCTAGGTGGAACTCCAACTTGCTATCCTCTTGCTGCAGCCTCCCAAGTGCTGGGATCACAATCTTACACTACCAGGCCAGAGGCCGCTTTTGGGGAAGGCTGGCTTTTAGGACTGAGTCCTGCCCTAAAGGCTCTTATGGCAGGAGGATGGAAGGAGACCGGGATCACAAGCAGCCCGGATGCAACAGAGCCTCCCTGAGAACAGGTATCCAGCAAGTGCTTCGGAGTCACAGGAAGAACTGGGCAGGGTTTTGAACACTCAGCTCAAACGCAGGTGAGCGGAGAGGAAAGGGGCCGTCCACTCCCAGATCCTTCCACGCAGGGTTGCAACAATAGACCAATGCAGGAGCATTCAGCCCTGAAACCTCTCCCTCGCTCCCTACCTTTTCTCCCCTCTGGGGATTCCACGTAAAGTCAGCCCTATCTTTTGTGGGGACTTCCAAGATACTTGATGCTGGGTCATAGCCCTGCATTCTCAGAACACTTGGGATTTTTTTTTTTTGCTTTAATGGTAGCAGTGTTTCAGCCTCATTCCCAGATTCTGGCCTAGTGGCTCTTAGGCAGGGGCCAGACGTTAGATTTTTTTTTTTTTTTTTTTTTTTTTTTTTTTTTTTCTAACTAGAGAATCACAGACCTAGACCTAGGTATACCCCATCCACCCAGCTGTGGCTTATGGGGGGCTGGGCAAGGGATTGTTCCCTGTTTGTACACTGCATCCCTATCATACCCCATCCCAAGCAGGTAGCCCAGCGTCTGCTGAACATCTGCCCCTGCTGAGAGTGACAACAGCTGCTTCACCTTCCCGTGGTTTTCCTTGCATGCTGGGACTCTTGGGACAGAGGGGCAGATGGAAATGTCAGCGTGTCTACGCTGATGCTGTTTCTGGGTGTCACCCAGGTGCTTCTTTTTCCTGTCATATTCCGGATATGGCATTTAGGTAGTAAACTGCTGCCACCAGGCACTTGCTGGGGAGATCAAAGCATCCGGCAGTGTCTAGAGACATCCTGGGCCCAGCTGCCAAGTGCTGGCAGCTCTGGGCACAGGGCAGGATGAGGTTGGCACATGGGCGGCCTCAGCTTGAAGAGAGGCTGCAGCAGACAGCTGTGTAGCTGGTGGAACCTTCACTCCTCCGGAGGCTCCTGAACCTCTAGTCTTGGCTCTCGCACCCACAGGAGCTTTCATGACATGAAGCACGGCACCATGGACTCTGATGGCTACCTGCAGGAGGAGTGGCAGACCACACGCAGATTATGGCACAGCCTTCTCTCAAGTGACTACATGTTAGGAGGCAGGTATCCGGAAGTGGGTCTGGAGATGGGGACCTTGCCATCTCCTCCTGGTTCTTTGCCTGTAGGAAAAGCAGAGAGAGGCTGGGTCCCTTTCTTCTGTGGTGCCGGTGGTGGTGAGGATGTGCAATGACTCACCGTGGCTTAGAAAGTCTGGGTTGTTCCTCTGTCTCTGGGTGTCTCTGGGTGCCTCTGGTGCATCTCCTGAGGACAGGAACCGGAGGAAACATGCTTCAAGATACCCCGGTCTCAGGCACCAACCCGAGTGCAGGTAGCCTTCTGGGAAGTGTCCCTGATCACCACAAGTCCTCAGCAGCTACCCAATGTCACCAGCATTTATGAGCACAGCAAACAACATTGTGTCTCTCCACAAAGTGCTCAGGGATTACACTCATTTAGTATCTGGCTCCCTCCTCCCCACTTTTCTGTAGAAGCCATTACTAACATCTCCCTGGTTGGGTCTCTAAGAGAATAGTTTGTCTTGTCTGGATATAGAACCTGAGAGAAATGAGTACTGGGGGTGCACTTGAGCTGGGAGGTGACTCCAGCCTCTCCTTACCCCGGTCCCCAATTCTTCCCATCCTGAGGGAGAAAGTTCATGGAGTCTGCACCCTTCCACTGTTCTTCCCTGAGGCTCCCGCTGTCACATCAGGATCAATGCTCCAAAACAATTTGGTGTTGGAAGGCCTGGGGTGCTCTTCTAACCTTCCAGTTCCTGCTTCTTACATAGAGAGACACGGAAGGGGAGGAGCACTCCCAGGAAAGGCGCTGTTGGGGACAGTCCAGTGGCCCTGGGAGCACAAGACAGGCATGTGCAGTGTGGCTATCTTGTGGGATTCTGTCCCACAAAGGCGAGGACACCTATTTGCATCTTCTTCCTCCCCTCAGTTTGTCCCCAGAGTGTGTGGGGATGTACCTGACCCTGACCACCCACAGGGAGCCATTTGTAAATAGAGATTGGAAATTGGAAGGATTTGTGGCAATGAGAAAAATGCCTCCTCCACAGGGACTGAAGCCACAGGTACTGGGCAGGCAGGGGTTCCGGCATGAGGTGGTCCCATGGGAGCTCATTCTTGAATATCGATGCCTGGAGGTAGCCTGCAGGGCTAGGAACAATGTCAGAGCCTCCCAGTTGTCAAATCTCAAAAAGAAGCTTCTAAACAAAGCATCTGTTCTGTGTCTCTCAACATACAGCTAGAGAACGGTGGGCCTATCAGACTGGTCCCAACCCCTAAGCCTCCCCACCAGACCCAGTTTAACTGGGGCTTCCTCATCCACCTTCCTCTTAAATGCATCTGCTCACAGATGCACCAACCCACATATACATCATCACCACACAGGTGCATCACCAGCACACAGGTGCGTCACAGGGGTATGACAACTACACAGGTGAATCACCACTCAGGTGCATCATTGAACAGGTGCATCATCACACAGGTGCATCACCTTGCAGGTGCCATCACTCTGCAGGTGTATTGCCTGGATCCCTCCATCTTGCATTACTTTTAGTTCTATGTTGCCTGGATACTTCCCATCTCCCCTCCCCTCTACCTCCTCCCACCCGCCCAAGCAGGAAGTCATCTTTCTCCTCAGTATTCTTAGAACACTTTTTCTCCTCTTGGTTGTGGTGCACATCAATTTCCCCTTCTTATTCTGGTTTCCCACCTGCATATCTTATATCATCTCCAAGTTGGCAAGCTCCTTAATGATAGGAGTCATAGCTCATCCACTTTTATAGCCACACTGCACCCAGCACTGCAGATGTTGATTAAATGATAAGAAACTCAACTGAGTGACATTCTGGGGATACATGTCACCATGAGAAAGTTGTTCATCTCTGCCTTGCTGTTGAAGTTGGGGGCATCTCTTGGTCCAGGGAAGGGGAGGGGGATGGGGTCCTCTGAGTTTTGAGCAATCGCCAGCCCTTCCTGAGTCAGTTACTATGTGGTGGTGTGTTAGGTGCTGAGGGGCTAGAGGTGGGGACAGAACCCCACAGGGTGTCACTCCCCACCCTACCTCTTCCTAAGGAGCTCAATTCCCCTGCCACCCACCTAGTCCAGCCATGCTGGTGACCAGAGTCTATGGTGAAGTAGCTCCCTTGGTTCCCACAGTACCTTCCTCTTGACCTCTTGATGCCCCCAGACCTGCCCTTCTTGGCTTTGGATGTCTTTAGTCTTTCTCACCATCGGCCACTCGGTCCTCAGTCCCTCTGTCCTTCCTCTGCACACTCTTCCATATCTGAATATCTGTGCAATTGCAGGGTTCAAGGATTAAGGCTTCATTCTCCCTCCAAGCAACCTTTTGAGATTCATTGAGTAAAACTCTCTGCTTCTTCCCCTTATGTAGCCCGTAGCCACTTGTAGTTTATTTGCTCAATGGTATCATTTTTGCACTGGATAGAAGACTAAGCAGCTATCATGAAGCAACAATGGCATCACTGAATGACAAAGTGTATTTCACTTTTACCCAGTAGTGTTTGCAGGGCTAGTGGCTTGGGTCAATGGCCCTTCTCTCTACTCCTTGTGACATTTGGAGACTGGGTTCCTCCACTGTGAGGTTCTGCTCTGCCTGAGGCATTCCGGCCAGAGACATGGATCTAGGGAGTTTGTCAGTCAATAGAAAGGAAGAAGACAGTTTGGTTGCTACCCTTTTTCCCACTGTTCCCTTCTCCATAGCTCTATCTTGACCAATGTGGTAACCTCATTTCTACAGTGATGGTGCTGTAAGGAACAAAGCAGGCAGGCACAGATTTCAAACTATGCTGGACAGAGTCCTACAAATGTTCCCAAGATCCCTGTCCCATCCAGGTATAATGGTGCTGGCCTGTTATCCCAGCAGTCTGAGTGGCTGAGACAGAAGGATTACAAGTTCACACCCAGCCTGGATAATTTAGTGGGTTAGTTAAATTCTATCTTAAAAAAAAATTCAAAAAGGAGCTCAAGATGTAGCTTAAGGTGAAGGCCCTGGGTTCAATCCCCAGTACTGGAAAGGGAAAAAAAAAAATCCCTGTCCAAGGATTATTCAAGTAGTGAATAGAACACCAGCCTCTGAGCCACAGGCTTGACCTCACGTGAAGTGAGTACACTAACTAGGTGCTGCTGTGCAGGGATTTTGTAAATGTGGTTTAGGGTACTAACCTGCTAACCTCAAAATAGGTGCACGATCTTGGATTTCTAGATAGACACATGGCAACTGCACAAGAGGGTGCTGGGAATTGCAATGACATGCAAGGACTGGAAAGGAAACTCTGCTTAGAGTATTGGCAGAGAGAAACCCCCAGCCATGGGCAGCCAGGAAATAAGCTAGAGCCCTACAACCATGAGGAACCCAGCCGAGAACTGGAGAGAGCCTGGATACAGATTCTTCTCTCAGCTCCCAGAGAGAGCCCCCTCCACAGACACCGCGATGTTGTCCGTTCAGAACCTGGAGCCAGCTTGGAGTTCTGGCCTGGCTGAAGTGGTGGATGTGTGTCAGATGTGTGCCACCAGGTTTGTGATAACTTGTTCTGGCAGCAATGGGGAAGAGGCCTCACACAACCTTTCCCTTCATGTTTGTGGTTTGCAGTTTGGCCGTGATGTGGCTGTTGTGGGCTGGGCTGTCCTGAAGACCCCTGCACTGGGTGGGGGCACTGCTATGTTACTGGCAGAGCCAGGTGAGTGTGGAAAACTGGAGGCCACACCCACCTGGCACAATTCTTGCTGCTGACTTGACCTGATCCCCTACCCTGCTGTCTTCCCAGAGTTCCAATACCTTCCGACATACAACTCACCTGCTGCTTGTCCTTATTGACTTGGGAACTTGCATCTCCCATACTAGAACTAAGCTCCGCACAGGTGGGAAGCAATGTCTATTTTGTGCTCTATGTGTCTTAAGCCCTGAGATCAGATCTGGAACCCAACAGCAGGTCAGTATGTGTTTGCTGAGTGAATGATTGATCTTAGCCACGGTGTCACTAGCTGCCACAGTTCTCATTGTGGACCATGATTGATTTTGTGTAGGAAAAACAGCCCTCACCACAGCCCAGTGAGATGGACAAAAGTTTCATCACAATGTAAAAACAAATCCGGTTCCTGGTTCTCATTTGGAATCTCTGATGGTATCAAGGAGTTGGAGGAAGCACTAAAAATAACCCTCCAAAAAATCATCTGAGAGAACAACGCTCTTCCCCTCTGGCTGGCTGCTGGCGGGGCCCTGGGTCTATAAATTCAAACCATGGGGCGTGCCAATCCCCAAAGACTTCACTCCTGGAGCTAAGATAATAATCCCAGGGTTTTGGCAGGATTTTCTGGATCTCACTCGGCTTCTCTTCAGCATGAAAGGACGGCCTGTCCCTGCCAAATGGAACCACCTCAGAAAAGCTGGCCAGGGCTTCTAGCACCTCTCCTTGCAGAGCCGGCTAATTGGCAGATTCCGCCAGTGTCTGTGATGTGCCCGGGCAGCATGTGCCTCTATTAACCAGCTCAGGTCTCCTCCACATAGCAGGTATTGTTTTCACTGGCTTTGTAGATGGGAAATGAACTCAGTTTCCCAAAGTTACGTGGACAGAGGAGGTGGAGCAGAGCCTCACAGTCAGACCTGTGGCTCTGACGCCAGCCCTCCTTGCATTACACCACATGGGTAGAAGGTTCTAGAATTCTTGAACACTCTAGGGTTGGGCACTGGAGGTGGTAATAGTGTGTGTGTGTGTGACTGTGTGTGATCTATAACCCATGGCCTGGTTTCCCACATTCCCTAGTCCTTCTCAGGACTCCTGAGCTCTAGGAGAGCAATGGCCTGGGTCACACTGTAGCATAAGAGCCACAGGAGGAATAAGGATCAGGCAGACCCTGTCACAGGTCTTCACTGGAATCCATGCTTGGTGGACCCAGGGGTTTTCCCACAAGTCACTGAAGTCACTGTCATTATCACCACCACGACTGCAATGTTCTCGCTAATACTCTGACGGGTTGTACTCATCCCCACCACACCACTGCGAGGCTGGTATTTATCAATACAATATTAATAATTACATTAAAGAACCTATCAACTTTATCATTATTACATTAGCACTCTATCATTCTATCATAATCACCATATCATAATGTCAGAATAATCACCATATTACACATCATAATATGTAACTGGATCACTATATCATCGTCATAATACAACAATAAATATTTATTACTTTTTCAATGCATTGGGCACCCATTAAAAACCTAGTTCAGGGATAGTGAGATAGCTCAGCAGACTAAATGCCTGCTTAAGCAAGCACGGGGACCAGGGTTCAATCCCTGGTGCCACATGCCACACCAGCCCCGCCCCCAGGTGCCTTGAGCCAGCCACGGAGAGCAAGAGTGGTAGTACATTTCTGTAATCCCCATGTTGGGAAGGTTGAAAACAACAGGGTTGCTATGAGTCTGAGCTGTGTAGTGAGACCCTATACCCAAAAAAACCTAGTTCAGGTAGTGGATTGATCCTCATTTGACAAAAGGAGAAACGAAGGCACGTCATTCAGGATCCTGCCTGAGGTTATCCCTCAGAAATGGCAGAGCGGGGGTGGGAAGGAGATGGGTGGGCTGATTCCAGGGCCTGAGAATACAGATATTATGCTTTCATTTAAAATGCTGCATTATTGAGTGTTCCAGTCTCACCCACTCAGTGTAAGAGGGGGAGCTGGGATGGCAGGGCCTGGGAGACCCAGGATCAGAAGGCCCTGACCTCTCCGAGACAGGGGCAGGGGGGAGTGGCACTGCGCTTGTATTAAAATGCAAATTTCTGCCTCGCTTGCTGGTTTATCATCTGACTCGTTATACAATTTGCCAGTTATAGAAGAAAAATTACCATAATGGGGCCCTAGGGAATGGTTGTAAAAAGGAGCCCAAACGTTACTTATCGGCCGTTCCACTACAATTATCTTCTGCGTTTATTCTTTTTCTGCTCAGAAAAATGAAACCATCAATGCCAGGGACAGGGTACTGATCAGGCAGGGGACAGGGGATGGGCCTTTGACAGCCTTTCTCCCTTTGCGCACCCCTGACCACTGTGCTATCTGTCAGCAGGCTGGAGGAAGATTTTCCAAGCAGGAAAAGAAATGGGTATTCCACAGGGCAACTCTGGGCGTCTCCTCCCCTGCCCCTCTGTAGGGCCTGCAGCAGCCCCTCTCCTTGGGGCTTTCAGTAGAGGTGGGAGAGTGAGGGGGACCTGAGCACAATCTCTTGGCCTCACCAGGTGCCCAGACAGGTACTTCCGGCTCAGGCAGGCTGCAGGTAGGCAAGCTTCCACAAGAGGGCAGTTGCTGTTTGGGGCCGCCCCCTGGCAACCCAAACTCCAGAGTTGTCATTCCAGCCTGTGTGTGCCAGCCTTCCCCTGCTCCGGGGCTCCCCGCAGGCAGCAACTGAACCTTTTCAATTGGATTCTCTCAGTATCTAGCCTAGTGCTTGGAACCTAATAAGCAGGAGATAAATATTTGATGAATGAATGAAAGCGTCTGCGTGGGAGCACGTGTCTGTGTGTTTCCAGGTTATTCCCAAGTCCTCCCCGTGGGCTGGCTCCTTTCAGGTCTAGCCAAATCTTCTCCAAGCCCCAAGGCCTCTGATGGTTTTGTAGGCTTCTATAATCAGCATATGAAAACAGACAGGGGAGCAGGTAATGATGCTCTGCAGGCTGCCTATGCATACTATTTATATATTTATGTTTTGTGCAAACCCTAGGCATTCCTGCCATCCTCTGGTGCTCCACCACGGGCTCAGAAATTCTTTTGTTTTAGTTGCTGGGGCTTCTGCTCCCTGTTGACTTATGTCACCCAGGAAAGAGAAGCCCTCAGTGTTCCTTAATTAAGTTTGCAGAGGATAAATTTAAAGTCACAGCACCAAATGCTTGGCTTGGCGACCAGGCTGAGCAGGGAGCCCGGCAGCCTCCAGCTGCTTAATCTTCCTGAAGAGATAGTCCAAGCATGACTGTTGGCTTTTGCACAACTTCTCAGAAGTTAGAGGCAGGCTGGAGGAGCTGCAGCATGGCAGCTGGGGCCGGGTGTTAGAGGGATAAGAGGGCACCTTCCCAGCCTGATGTCTGGCTGTCTACCCCTGTGGGTGGTAAAACCAGTCAGTGCTTGTGCTCTGGCTGGCCAGGCAACTTCCCAGGAGGGGCTTCCCAGAACATTATGGTGTGCATCTCCAAGCCTGGTGGCTAAGGGGAGGACAAGCTTTCCCCGTGGCTGGAAGTTTCTTTCCCAACAGGAATATGGAGCTCTGAGATGACAGCATGCAATGGTTTCCAGTGACAGTCACAAACTTTTCTATCAGGGGTCAGCAAGTACAGCCCAAGGGTCACATATAGCCCATCAGCTGTTTTTTTTGCAGCCTGTGAGCTACAAGTGCTTTGTACTTTTTCAAATGGTGGGAAAAAATAAAAGGAATATTATTCCATGACACACGACGGTGATATCAAGTGCATATTCTAGTGTCCATGAATACAGATTTATTGGCGCCTAGCCACACTCATTTATGTGCTTATTGCGTGGGGGTGATTTTGCCCCCACAGTTACAGAGATTAATTGTTGTGATAAAGGCCATATGGCCTAGCTGGGTCTGACAGTACAGGCCTATAGCCCCAGCACCTGGGGAGGCTGAGGCAAGAGCATCACAAATTTAAGCCCGGCCATGGCAATTCTTCATGTCATGAGTGATAGGTTCTGGCCCTAGTATGAATTGCCAAATCATGATGGAGGTCATCTAATATGGCTGAAGTACTTAAAACAACAACTTATCTTCCCAAAGACCACTTCCCCTTCTCTAACTCAGCCCAGGGTTCAATTTCCTTTCACCTGTCCTGCCACCTCAGGGAAGGCCCCAATCAGTTCCTTGGGTAAATCTAAACATCCTCCTCAAACCCTACCCTTGGCAAAGGCCATAAAAACCTCAGTCTCCCTTTGTTCCAATTCAGAGAATTCCTTATCTTCCCGAAGAAAACAAAGCCCCTTTCCCTTTTTCCTTCTGCCTGTTTCTCTGCTGGGACACTATGGAAAACCTATCAATGAGATATTGCCTGAAAAAAAGAAATGGCTGGGACTTCAGCTCAGCACAAAGGCCTTGAGCTCCATTCCCAGGGCCACAAAGCGAAGCAAAGCAAAACAAAACAACAATAGAATAGCTCAGCACACTATAGCACTAAAGCACCTGCAGGGACTTGGGTTCAATCCCCCATTTGCCACACTGGCCCTGCCCCTGGAGTATGCTGAGACAGCGAATGAGACAGGGTGTGGTGGCATGCACCTGTAATCCCAGTGCTTGGAAGGCTGAAAACAGGAGGATCACTATGAGTCCAATCTGCGTAGTGAGACCCTGTTGACCCTATACTAGAATACGTAAACAATGACAGCGCCAGCAGCAGCAACAGCACAGGGCCTGCAAAGCGTGTAACTTTCACCATTTGATTATTTATAGAAAGTGTGTGTTAAATCCAGTCCTAGAGCCTGGCTAGTCCCTCGCACTGTCCCTCATCCTCAGCGTGGCACCCAGGACAATTTGATCATCACAGGAAATACTTTTGCTTTGGGGGGAAATTTTCATGCTGTGTTAGCTTATACTTCTGGACATGAAGAGAGAAGTGAGGGAGGAGGAGGCCAAGGGCTACTAGTTCTTGCAACGTGGTATTTTTTGTAGTTCTTAGTTCATTCTCACCCTAGAAAACAGTGCTGCTGGAAGGGAACAGGGTGACCTTAGATGGGCAGGTTGGTAGGACTGAGCTGGGAGCCAGGGAGCCAGGCCTCAAAGGACGAACCTCATTTGTGCTCCATCTGCCGCCCCCCCCACCCCCTGAGCTTGGGGTCTTATCAGACACATTCCAGTTTGGGGTCTGAAGCTGTGGTCCTTTTTTTTTTTTTTTTTTGTCTTTTTGAGACAGGGTCTCGCTATGCAGTTGAGGCTGGTCCTGCGCTCACTTTTGTAGCCCAGGCTGGTCTCGAACTCGCACCAATCCTCCTGCCTCAGCCTCCCGAGTGCTGGGATTACAGACGTGAGCCACCACGCCCGGCTTGAAGCTGTGGTCCTAATACACAGGTGTTAGTACATACCCAAGTCGCAGAGTTTGCTTGGCGCTACCACAGGCAAAATGCTGTGCTGCTCAGTGAGAGCACTCCCTGTAGGGCCGGTGCCCTGTGCTCAGAGAATGCCGATGCCTTTGTGACCACTGTAAGCACAGCCCACCCCAAGCCTACCCCCGCAACCCAGGGACCTGTCTCTGGGCACTTCCAGCTCTCATGTGCATGATTTTCACAACCACCTCTCTGTGGAAGACAAAATTAGCTCCCTTGACAGAAGAGGGGACCAAAGCTCGGTACCCAGATTCTCCCAGCTAGCGGGGTTCACCAGATCTGCTGGCCTCCAAAGCCCAGGGCTGTTTCACAGATAGCACAGCTTTGTCTGCAGGGACAGAGAAAAGGGCTTGAAAAGATGGCGCTACCGCTGTTTCAGGGACTTAATGCAGCAGAAGAGAAAAAAGCAGAGAGAGCTGCCCCACCTTGGGAAGGGCCTCCATGTCAGTGCTTAGGGATCAGTGTGGAAGGAAATTTTCTAAGCTCTCTAGCCCCCGAGCACCATACTTTACTCTAAGCTGAGCAGGTGGAAACCAAAGGGTGAGGCGACAGGCTTGTTTCCGTCTGCCTTGAATTATGCGCTGGCACACCTGTCCTCCATGCATTCTAAATCCGTTGGCTGCAGAGGCAGTCTACAGTCTCTCCCAGCTCTGCCAAGCAGACAAATATTAAGTACCTACTGTCTGCCAGACAATCTGCTAGCTGCGGGACACAGCGCTCTCTATATATGGTAGGTGTTTAGGAAATGCTGATCATATGAATGAATCTCTGCTGATTCAGCTCACTCCAGTGCCAGGCATTTTCTAGAGGCTTCCAGGAGATACCAGAGTCCTTGAGAAAAGAGGAGGAGGGATGACACAGTTATGCCGGGTAGCCTCATTTCTCCTGTCACCTCATCCATCTGTGTTGCTACTCTGAAAAGAATGTTCTCTCCATCACAGAGGGTCAGGAGGTCGTGTTCACAGCTGCCGCTCCTACCCAAGGACAGTTTGTGTGAACCCCTAAGGAGGTAAGGATTCTTTTCCAGTCTTCTTCCTTCGACCCTCATTTTCCTCGTCCTGGAACTGCTCTTTCGTTCTAACCCCATTACCATATTCAGTTCCCAGAAACTCTTCTCAGTTAAAAATCACAGGATTGCCAACAGTGAAGATTCTCTGTGGCACTGGGAGAGAAGCCTCCCTTTCCCTTCATGCAGGTGGTAAGCCTGAGTCTCGTGAGAAAACGCGCGGACTGCTGGGAGAACAGCAGCCTTCCTTCCCTCCGGATTCGCCTATGTGGTGGGTGCGCTGTTGAGCCCTCCAGGCTGGCTACCCTTCCTCGGCCCTCAAGGTCATGCTCAGACACTCAGAGGGTGGACAACGTTCAAGGCAATGCTCAATGTCAGGGTTTATAAACAGAAACAACAGGGATGACAGGGCAGATGCCCTGGTTCCCCAGTGATGTCTTGCTGTTTGAAGATCTCTTCTGTCTTCGTTCTAGGAAAAGCCAGGGAGGTGGTAATGCCATTGTGGCACCTGTCATCCAGATCCATCACCTAGACAGCTGGAGTCCTCCAGGTTAGGCCAGGAGACCAAGGCTAGACAGAGACTCATCCCTAAATTTGGTTTCCATTTGGAGGGTGCATCGCCTCCTTCCACAACAGACAATAGGTGCCTTGACCCTCCATGAGGAGATACGGCCTTCAAACCTGTGAGCTCCACAGGGCGAGCCCTCAGAACACCACCAGCCAACCCCATTTCCATGCCGGAGATGTGCACAGCTGCAATGGGCCCTTTGGTAACCATCACTCACTCACCTTAGGAATGGGGTGGTATGCGGCATGTGCCCCATTGGTTATTTCTGTCCCCTCCTCCTTCCAGTCCTCAAAATTGCCCAAGTATCTGCCACGATTGCTATCTAGATGTCCCCGCACAGCCTCGTGCGCCCATAGGTCGTCATGGTCCATGACTGGGCTCGCCCACAGATGGGCTTATGGCTGCCTGTGATGTTGGGGTGTGAAGCCTGCTAGGAGGCGGTAGGTCTCTAGAGGCCCAGCCCGCGAGGGTGTAGATGTACGTCACGCCTCCTCTCGTGATCCCTGTCTTCTTGCTGTTGTACCATGAGCTCTTTCTCCTCCACTACACCCTTCTGCCATGTTACCCTGTCTTGGAGTTAGCCTACTATGGACTGGAGGGTCAGTCACCTGTGAGCCAAAATCCACTTTCTCTTCTTTGAATTGTAGGTTTCAGATGCTGTGTTCCAGTGATGAGGAGGAAGCCAAGACAGTGCCACCCCTTCTCCACACAATGTCCTGCCACGAGGCAGGCACGATGTTTCTTGCTGAACCTGGGAAAGAGTGTAGGATGCTTGTGGTCCCTGCAGTGGCTCCCCAAAGCCTCCCCCAGCGCTTCACCATAGTGTGGCAAATTATTCAGAGCACGTGGCTCTGCTGTGTTCCTACCCATCCCGTGCTTAGCCACTTAGCTTGCTTGGCCCGGGGATCTAGGCTCAGTCACTTGGGATCCATGAGAACCTACCAGTGTTGGGTGTTGAACAGCAGCTCTGGCCTCTGAACCCCTAGATAGTAGTAGCACCATCTCCTCTATTGTCTCCAGGTATAGGCAAATATCCTCTGGTGAACAGACCCCCCCTGTGCTAAAAATCACTGGGAAAAAGAGAAAACTGGGTGGGAGGTTCATTGATTTCAGATTCATGACTACAGCACTAAAGCTCCCAGATGGCCACTAGGCCTTGACCTTGGACAGTTCAAATCTACATCAGTCTTCGCAGTCTGCTCTGCCCACGCCAAACTCCTTCCCTGACCCCCTCCTGGGCCCCGCCTCATCAGTCTCCTGCAGGAGACCTGCCACAGCATCAGCTGCCGGAAGCGGAAGCGTGGTGAGGAGCGGCGATAAGAAGCTCATTAAAGAATCAACACAGCAAAGGGCAAAGGAATCTGGCTCTCAGAGGTGAGCCTGCCAGACAGAGGCTGTGATAAACCAAAATAGGGTGTCACAGTCCAGGGGTGGGCTGGGCTTTCCAGGGAGTGCTTGGGAGGTGACTCTATTTGTTAAACATTCGGAGCTTAAAAGAGACTCGATAGCTTTATCTCCTTCAACCTTCTGATGGATCGACTATTTGATCAGCTGTGAATCCCTTTGCCTTTTAAATGTTTAACTATACGCTGTTGACTCTGGGTTAATGTATGCTCTGGCTGAGCCCTCTCTCCTGGAGTGGGGACTGTCCTACTTTGTCCCCTGAAGGACTAAACACAAGGAGGAGGTGACATGGCCGTCGGTAAGACCTGCAGACATGAACTTCTGAGTTAGAAAAAGTTCCTTATCTGGTGCCAACTGGACATAGGCACAAAAGGGCACAGCCCAGCCCCCTCTGGTCTGGTCCCTATAATGTGGACACACAGCTGTGCTCTCGCCTTCCTGTGCCCAAGCACGCTGGGCAAACGTCTCTGTGCAGATGATCTGGGAGGTTAATGGTAGTCACCTCTGGTGGCAGGGCACATGACTTTAATTTTGTTTCTCCTACTTTTCCTTGCATGATGCTAGACCTTCCTGACAAGCTGAACGTATTTTTGGTTTTAGAAATTACAACAATTTTTAAGGTATTTATTTGTGTCACTGTTACTGTTCTGTGTCAGCAGGAGCTAGAAAGAGCAGTCCCCACTGGAAACTCTTCAGAGTTGCCAGACTAGTTCGTATCTTTATTCTCTGGCTAGGTCCCCCAGTCAAGGTCTATATAATATTCTCGGGCTTCTTCTTAGGCCCTAGGCAGCCTTTTCTGTGGACTCCAAGAAGCTTCCAGGGCAGCAGGTCGTCTGCTCTGGGGAGATGGTTTTCTGCTGTGGTTGCCTTTGTCTGTCTATTGTACTGGGGATTGAATCCAGGACTTGTATTCTGAGCTACATCCCCAGCATCCAGCTTTTTTTTTTTTTTAAACTTGGGCATGGCTCCGCGGCCTAAAGCACCTACTTAGGCAAGCTTAGGCAACCGCAGGGACCGCAGTTCAATCCCTGGGCACCACGTGCTGCACCAGCCCTACCCCCAGGGCAGGCTGAGCCAGCTATCACACAAATAAATAAATAAATAAATAAATAAATAAATAAATAAATAAGGTTTCAGCTGGGCATGGCAGCACATGCCTGTAATCCCAGCACTCAGGAGACTGAGGCAGGAGGATTGGTGCGAGTTTGAGACCAGCCTGGGCTACAAAAGTGAGCTCAAGAGCAGCCTGAACTGCATAGTGAGACCCTGCCTCAAAAAGACAAATAAATAAATAAATAAACTTTGGGAAGGATCCTGCTAAGTCACTAAATTGCCCAGGCTGGGCTGGTACTTTTGATTTATCCTTCTGCCTCAGCCTCCCAGACTGCTAGGGTTACAGGTGAATGTGTTGACTGATTTGGAAGTATGTGTTGGGCGATAGGGCTGGGTGAAGGCCTTGGGGTCTGGATGGGGGTGGAACAGTCACAGTCCCCAGTGGCCGCCCTTCCCCACCACACATTGCTCATTCTACTTAGATCATTGTTTTGTTTTGTTTTATTTTGTTTCGTTTGTGGAACCGGGGATTAAACTCACAACCTTGCCCTTGCCCGGCAGGCACTTGTGCCATGGAGCTAGATCATTGTTTTGAACACAATCATTTCCCTCCATTCAAAATAATTCTATAAACACCCTTCTAGAACATGTCTCAATTCAAACCAACGGCCATTTTTGGAGTAGCCATGCACACAGTGAACGCGGTAAGTTCATCCTGGGGGAGATGAGGAACTGTGAGAGCTCAAGAGAGGAAGGGCTTTGGTCTCCAGGAGCTCTGGATCTGCAGGCTCCAGGCACTGCAGAGGTGCCCCTGAGGACAAAACCACAGGGGCTATGGAAGGATGGAGAAATTCTGCGTGGGGGAAATGCAGGTGGCTTTCTGGTGGAAGTATTATTTTGAAGCACAAGAAAGGTTTCCAAAGGTCTTGGGAGGAAGCCAAGGAGGACGTGGGGAAGGGGCTGGGTGGGTAGAGTTAGTGGAAAGAAAGAGCTCAGCAGGGTCCCCTGTGCCTTCTGGATTCCTCCCCAGGACGTGAGATGCTTGGAACTCAGGGGCTTGGGATGCTTGGGACTCCACTGCAGCCAGGGTCCCTCCCACCAGCTCCTCCAGCCATGGCGCTGGCTCCTCCCTGAGTTCGCTAGCCCCACTCAGCCAGGTGTTTTGTGTACAGTGAAATCCCTGAGTTTGGAATCTATAATAATTTCCTCCGAGCACGGACGATGTTCTGCTTTGCATTTGAAATTGGGTTCATAAGCAAATTACTTTGGCAAATAAAATTTCAAGGCCAGCTGCCTGTCCTCCTGCAACAAGCCCTTGTTTCAGGCAAGGGCACCATGGAAGGAGGACAGTGACAAGCAAAGGGAGAAGCACTGCTGCGGGAATCCTGCAGCTGGCCCACCGGGAGCCTAGACCTGTGGCACAAACCCTGAGCTGCCAGGGCCCCACCCCGCCTCCTGTGGACACGGGGCAGGGGGAGGGGCTGGGGGCTGGACCGGGTTTAATCAAACCTCAGTGCCCCTCCCCCACGCCACATTTTCTTGTGAACAGAAGGGCGGATGACACAAAAGAGGCCTGGGGGCCTTTGCACCCATCCTTTCCCCTCAACCTGCAGTGAAGAACAGCCGCCTGCTTTTGAATCCTGATTCAAATGCTTACCAGCTGTTTGGGTGTATGCAAGTAATTGCATTCTCTCTCTTTTTTGCAATACTGAACCCCAGGACCTTTGTGCTGAGCCATATTCCCAGCTCTTTTCTTTTTTCTCGCTATTTTATTTTAGGATGGAGTCTACAGGGTCCATGGGGTTTCACTACTAGATTGGACTCGAAGTGATCTGCCTGTGTTGAGCCTCCCAAGAGCTGCGATTACAGGTGCGTGCCACCTCTCCAGGTCTCAATCTGGTCTCAATCCCCGGCTTAGTGTGCCCTCCCGGCGGGGGGGCGGGGGAGGGCGTAGGGCCGGCACACACACCCAGGACCAACACCTCCCCCCCAGCTCTTTTCTTAATTTTCTGTTGTGAGGCAGAGTCCCCTGAAGTTCCTAAGTTGGCGGGGCTGGCTCCAGCTTGCCATCCTCCGGCTTCAGCCTCCCAGAGCACCTAGCCATGCGCCACCACACCTGGCTTCATTTGCCTTTTCGTAGACTTGCAGCAACCCATTTTTTGTATTCGCTAAATTCCAGGCACTTGCTCAGTGCTTCTCCAACATGAGGTATTCTCACCCCTGAGCTACAGGTGAGGAAACTGAGGCAGAGAACAATGGAATGAGGGAAGGGTTAAGCGATTTGCCAGTCGTGGGGAGGTGTAGCTGGTGACCAGGGTATCCAAGGGACCCTTAGCTCCTGGGTAAATGAGTAAGAGTGGCCAGGCTTCAGCACTGGGCAGCAGCCAGCTCCGGCTAAGTGGCTGTTGCCTGTGTTGTCGCCCATGCTTCCCCTGGCCTGCAGACTCCCTGTGAAGGGCTGGCTTAGAAGAGCCTCCAGGGGGCGTGGGAGCTACTTGTCCACCCCAGGTGACTGTCCAGTGAGGCTGGGGAGTGGAGGGCCAGCGCCGTGGAGGGGAGGTTTTCCTGCCTCCCAGCACAGTCCTGATTGGAGCCCATTTACATCTTAAAACCCAACTTAGAAAACCACAATCCATCAGCCAGTGATGGTGTAAATTGCTTTGCTAAATATATTTCTGGTACATGGTAAGTAAAAATATCATGAATTTAATAAGCCTTGGAATTCACATTTTTCCAATCCTAATTAAGTTTCTCCACCGAGTCGGGCGTGCTTTTTGTCTGCGAGGTTGGCCAGGGGAGGCAAGCCGAGCGGGGAGTGAACATCCGTTACTGTGTGTCATCTGTCCAGGCTCAGGGTGGTCAGGTAATGGTCACCACTGCCCAGAGGCCACTGAATCTCAGGAAAGGTCACAGCTCTGCCAAGGGGACACATGATTTGGTTCCCGATATGGCTGCTTCCTCCTACCACCCCTTGTGCTATGGTCCTAATGGGTCAGCAAAGTGACCTTCCTGGCCCCAGGGTCTGGACACAGAGTGGCCGTCCCCTGGGTGTACCCTGGACCGCAGATCCCCATGATAACTGCGTGCACAACGCTTGTCCACTCACAAGTACTCCTGTGAACACACTATGCACATACCAACACCGGCAGTGTGTGCTGTAATCAGTGACAAAGATGGGTGAGCTGACGGCAGGACAAGATGCCTCTGCCCAGAATGGCTGCTGCCCAGAGGGACGTTTGCCAATGTGATGATTCATTTTCTTTTCATGACCCTGATCTTTGGTCAAACATTATTTGGGACGCTTCTGTGAAGGTATTATTTGGGTGCAATTAACCCTTCCCTGGGTGGACTCTGAGTAAAGCAGAGTGACCTCCATGCTGCAGCAGATCTCATCCAAGCAGCCCATGGCCTGGGCAGAGTAGGGTGGACTGATGACCCTCCTCCCAGCAGGAAGGGGTCCTCCAGCAGCAGCTTTGGGGCTGGAACTGTGTCTCCAGGCTGCCTGCCCACCCTATCTAGGCCGTGTCAGCCTCCTCACAGCCGCGCGAGCTGGTTCAGGATGCCTCTCTGTGTGCCTGGGTGCAGGTGCCCCACTGCAGAGCCCAGGCCCAGCATGCTGTTAAAGCCCAATGCCCGTGTGGAACCCCACAGAGCCCCAGAAACAGGATCCTTAGCTGGTGGAAACGGGGCTCCCCGTGCAGGAGTGACGCACGTCCATCCTGAAAGTGGACCCAGAAGCTCAGCCACGAGTCTGAGTCCCCAGCTGGGTTTTGCTGTTGCTGTGGAAGGTCTCTTACTTTCACACAGCCTGGGGACGGTACCTCCTTGCATGGTCACTTTGAGAGTTGGGGTGAGGTCTGCAGAGAACTTGGACGTGGAGGTCACTAGGAGCAAGGCACAGAGTGGGAGGCACAAGGCACCTTGGCTTGCTGGCCTGTGGCCTCAGGCTCCCAGGGAGGACGGACACCTCTAGGTGGCCTGGGGCGCCTGGTAAGGCGCCGGTTTCCTTCCTGGCAGCTGGCCAGGTCTTCTCTGTGAGCGGTAGGGCCTGCTGTGGTGCTGCTGTGTAACTGTCCACAGAACATTAGCTGCACATTACAGGATTATGTTCCATAGCGAGATGGGCTCCCCAGACCAGGGCATTCCTGAGAGTGGCCTGCAGGCCCCAGGGACTGGGTGAGGCTGGAGCCCTGCCCTACTGAGCCTGAGACCATAGTGCAGGGGTTCAGCTTCCCTTTAAGACATCCCCAAGCCTGGGGCTGGACTATTCCCTGCCCCCCTTCCTCAGCATCCCCAGCTTCCTGTGATGCACCCCATCCCACCTCTGCTCAGGTCTCTGACCCTCCCACTCCACCCACCCAACATCTGAAGCATCGTTTAGCCCTTCCTGACCTTTTCTCTGAAACGTCTTGGCCCATCGCCTGGATAGGTGGGCAGGCCCTGCCACAACTCAACCCCCTCTCTCCTAAGCCTGGTGTCAAGGGCTAGGAGGGGGACAGACTTGATATACCCTTTTTAATTGGAGTATCATCTTCCGCCCCACCTGCAGGGTTTAGGGGGGCTGCTTAGGGGGAGCTAAGGGCATCCGCTGCAGAACCAGCATTTCCGGTGTGACCCGCAGGAGCTGCCTGGTCTCTTGTGCCTCAGTTTCCCCATCTCTGAAATGAAGGTGTCAACAGACGTCACAGGCTATTGTGAGGAATGAATGAGTCAGTGAATGAGCCCATAGAGCAGTTCCACTTCTTGGACATGAACCCCAGCCAGCTAAGGCAGGAAGAAGCTGCCTTGCTGGGCCGTGTGTGTGTGAAGGAAAGCTCTTCTTGCCCATCCTGTGGAGGGGGCAGCAGGAGCCTGCAGTGTTGTCAGCAGACCTTCTGTCCATGCCTTGCTGTCCTCTGGGACCTGGATGGGGGCAGGAATATGGGTAAGCAGCACTGCGGCAGGCTTTTCCTCCATGACTGAGCTCCAGTCATTTGGCAGCATCTCATCCAGGAAGGATTCTGGATTGGGGATGGGGCAGGAAGTTGAAAGAGGCGGGGAAGAGGACAGAAGCTGAGCAGGAGCTGTACTGCTTACTTGGATCAAGGAATAGGGCTGTGGCGGTCCCCTGGGGAACCGTGTGAACCTTCCCCCCAGTGGGTCTAAGGGATGGTTGGTCAGACTTAGAGAGACCACAGGACAGCTCTCCAGGCCCCATGGCTGGAAGAACCAGCTCAGGCAGGGAAGCCTTGGGTATTCCAGACCCCCTGCCTTCATCCTACCTAGAAACCGGGACAACCACAGCCAGGCTCAGCCTGCTGAGAACAGAGATGAAGTGTGGAGACAGCAATTTTAAAACGAACTGGACTAAATGCTCGAATTACGTGGCTCTAATAACCAGGCATGGCTGAAAATGCACACAACTTGGCCAAATGCCTTCAAGGGAGTAGGCAGGCGAGGGTGGACAGAATGTACTTAGAGGGAGTCACAGGCACACATTAAGCCATTGCCAACGTGCGCTCTGCCTGTGGAGACTGCAGAATAGGTTCCGTGGGTTTATTTCTTATGCTCTGTGCAGCTACATCTGGACTCCCTGCTGGAGCTGGCGTGACATCTCAGGCACACAGTGGGCCTATCAAGGGCTAGGATTTTCTAACCTTGGAGCCCCGGTAGGAGGAATTCCCTGGGCTTCCCAAGCTTTTCGAGTGGAAGCATTCTACCCTCTAGTCACTGGCTGCCCCACCCAAGGAAGGGCACTGCCATAAGAGGCCGACTCCAGCTCCGAAGGAGGAACCCGGAGCAGGCAGGCCCCTCCCCTCCCTACTCCTCCTTCCGTGAATCCTGAAAGCCCGGACTGCAAAGCAAGCAGACGCTCAGCCTCTCCCGTGCCCAGAAGCCCCCAGACAGCTTGCTTCAGCGTCCAGGGTCCAGGGTTGCAGCAGGGAGAGCCCCGAGCCTGGTAGCTGGGAACCCACCTCCTTCAGATTGGCTCCTGGCAGCTGGGGCTGCTGGAGGACGCGGCCTCGCCTCGTGGCTTCCTCACTGAGCTTCCGAATTATCATTTTTTGAATGTGCTGGGCCTGCTCTCTTTCCTTACTGCTCCCCATGCCACCAGCCCTCTGGGTTTTCCTTCTGTTCAATTAAACTTCTCTTCGGGTTTGCGGCTCGCAGGTACTGCGCAGCTGCGCATGCTCACACCCTGGGCCCACGGGATGGGTCTGAGCACACCGCGCACCTTCGTGTTTGCACAAGCTCCTCCCTTTCATGCCCCAAGGGTAGCAGTGCCTGTGCACCATGCAAGACCCTGGAGGAACCACACCTTTACAGCATCCTCCCGGATGACTCTGGTGCGGATGGGCTGACCTCACCGGTGGGACAGGTGCGAGAAACCCACTCACTTCCGGAGACTGAAGACCTCATCACTAGCAGAGCAATAACCGTGGCCTCTCTACGCCTTCCCCTCTGAAGCTGGCTTCGCCATCCAGAGGGGCTGCAGCCACCAAGCCCGGGACCGAGACATGTGATCGTACAGAAGGTATTTTTAGCTTTCTCATTAACAGAGTGCTTTCAAATTAGCCTTCTATTAACCTCAAAGGAAAATGAAAGTGTTTTTTTTTTCTTCTTCTCAGAGTGAGTCTCTCCTGCAGAATATCAAGGTTTCCATGATTAACGTTTCATGTGCCTTGACGCTCTAATGAAGTTGGATTCTCTAATATCTAACTTGATGGAATAATTGGTCCATGGTCTCTGCAATGACGAGGAGAATGCTGCTCCTGGAGGAAGTGATCTCTGCCTCTCATCTCAGGGTCCTTTGCTTCGGTCACCTCTTTTGGATGTGCCCACACTCCCACCCAATGCCCCCATTCTAGAGGGGTCCAGGGCCCACATCCATCCCCTGGTCTCAGCTGAAAGGTGAGCCCTGTCCTGAACAGGAGATTTCAGATCTGACCGTTAGCCACTATCCCTTTTGGAGGCACTTCCTGGGGCCGGAGCCTGAAGCCTGGGTCGCAGAGGAGGCCTCTTGACTTTGGCAGTGCCCTCTGAAGTGGGATCATCACTCCAAATCAGGATTCCGACTCCAGAGAGGGATAAATGGCCCTGCGATTTCTGAACTGTCAGACTGGAAGTTGGATGTGGCGAATGCAATTTCCACTGCCTTTGGACAGATCGGAGCCTTCTGCTGGCCCAGGTCACCTGTCCATTGTTCACAGTGTCATTGTCTCAGGAGTGGCCACAATAGACCTGCTGGAGGGGATAAGCAAACCAGGCACTCAGAAGAGACCAGGGACGGGCCAGGTAACAGAAAGGAAAGGAGCCGGTGCCAGGCAGCAGTGCTCCCATGTCACTGAAGGCAATGGTAAGATGGTTCTGGAGGACTTGATTGGTCTGCACCACTGCTGGCTGATTCAGCCACTGGTCTGCCCTGTCTGGCCCCAGGAGTAGCTGCCCTCTGCCTCACGCCCATTCCCAGGCTCCTCCCCAGTCCTTGAGTCTTGCCACTGACTGCCTCTCCACCACCTTGACTCTGTCTTCCTCTTCTCTCCCGTCTTTGCAGGGCTGTGCTTCCTAGAGTCAACACAAGAAGGATGGGCTTGGGGCTTCTCTGCTGAGGGACCCTCCAGGAGGAAGTGTACATTGGTGCCCATGTGACCAGCGTGGCGGAGAGGATTCTGCCCCACGCGCAGGAGGTGTGCTGCTTGCTTCAAAGCCTCATCTCCTAGGTGGACCGAGGTCACCCTAGGGTTCTGGCTTAGCTCCCTGTCCGTCCCAGCAAGGGGTTCACTGGCTCTGCTCTGGCTTTGGCCAGGTTTCTGGAGGCCTGATAAAGGTGGGAGGTCCACAAAGAAAGAGACAAAGGTCAGTCAGTCATATGGGCAGGGATGACCTACATTGGTCTCTAGCTCTTCCACTGTGTTTCCAGTGGTCTCCTACCCACATGCCCCCGAAGGTCCCTCTGCCCCTTCAACACTGAGATGCCAAAAAAGCAAGCCCAGCTGGGTGTAATGGCGTATGCCTATAATCCCAGTACTCAGGGGGCTGAGGCAGGAGGGTCACCATGAGTTCGAAGCCAGTCTGGGCCACATGGCAAGTTCGAAGCCAGCCTGACCTCCTCTAACATCCCCATAAAATAAAAAGCAAACCCATCCCTTCCCTGTAAGATTTCTGCCTCTCAACCTAATAGCAGCACTATTGGCCCAGCCATTGACATCAGAAACCTAGGCTACATCCTGGGCCCTGCCACACACCCCTGTGCTGGTGACACTCCTCCCCCTGTCCCCTGCCCCATGGTCCCTGAAAGAATCTTACCACCTCTTCTCAGCACCCTGCAATCATCCTTCAGCGTGCCTTTTTGCTGCATCCATGCCCTCTTCTCTTTCTGCAGCCAGAATGTTGGCTCTCAGATGTGCTTCTAACTGGGCAGTAGCTTTGACTGTCACCTTCAGTGGCCTCTAGGTGCAGATATTTCCTGGGAGGAGGCCTCACCATTTCCCTGGTGTCTTCTGCTCTCTCCCTATGCTCATGTTATCCAATCAGGGCCAACCAGCAAAGCTTATGTGAACCCCTTTGCTATTTCACCCCTCTGGTCTCTCTATCCAGTACTGCCTCTGACTACAATGTTCTTTCCTTCTGATCCATCCCATGCTCTCCTATTCACCCCACAAAACCTCTTCAAATATATCCTCCACTGGGAGTCTATAAGAGCAGAGATGTTCTTCAGCATGCGTCATGGAGTCCCTGCGCACCTTTGCCCTTGATCTCACTGGTGTCTCTCTCCATCGAGACTCTGTGGAAAGGCAGAAGAACACTCCCTGAAGTGTGTCATAGCATTCCATCATTTCAGCCAAGGTTCTTTATCTTCCAAGCTTTACAGACAGTGAGACTCACAGCTGCCTGCACCAGGGCCCTTGCCTCCTTTCTCCTTAGCATGGAGTCCATGTGGGTGCTGGCCTTCCCACGGTCCTCCCTCTTCTGCTAATTCTTCCTCCTCCCTTTTCTCAGGACAGTCACCTGTCCTCATCAGTGCCACCCACCCATAGCCTCTTGGGGCTGGGAGGAGCCCGAGCTGCTATTAGAGAAGCCCTTGAGCACTATATCCAGCCAGTGGCTTCTGCAGCCCCAGCTGATGGAAGAAATGGGAGCGTGGGTCTTCGTGGGGGCGAGAGGAGGGCAGACTACTGCTCTCATGCCCAGGTGACCCCTGCCTCCCACCCCAGCCTCAACCATTCAGCATCCATTGGCCCACGTGGGAAAGGCTATAGTCAGGGCGAGGGGCATTTTGCACAAGCGTCATACATAAAAACCCAGTCTTAAAGACAAGTAGGGAGGTAATTAGCTCCATTTCAAAAGAAGTCTTATCTTTCCAAAGGCTGCATGGTGGGGAGCTCGGAATTAGCATCCTCGCCTGGAGCACTGACCTCAGCGGCAGTGAGCCCCTGGCTGCTCCAGTTCGCCTGGACCCATCCCTTGTTTTCCTCCCTCTCTCAGTAGCTGCATCTGCCTTTTCCTGGTCCAGTGCCTCTGTCCCCCTTCTCCTTTTTCTTTTCTCCCTTCTTTTGGTTTCAACTTGTCTCTGTATCATCACTCTTTCCCTTTAAATCTGGGAAGGAGCCAGGGTGGATCTCCCTCATTGCACAGATGCCAGAAACTGAAGTTTCAGTCGCACGGTCAGAAACAAAGAAAACACAGGTTCTATAAGAGGTGGAGAGTGTGAGGTCATTGTCACTGACTCTTTGTCTTCCTCAGTGGGAGACACTGGGAAGCCGATGGTAGCTTCTGGCTCTCTCAGCAGCCAGGCTTAGCCAGTGAGAACAAACCCTCCATCCCCGGGAGGTGAGTGACCATGCCGAGTGGAGCTGGTGGGCAGACAGCGTGGGCAACAGCTTCGCCTGGGAGGAAGCGCTGCTCTTAAGGGCTTTCCTTGCTGTCTGTCTCCTTGCTGCCTGGGAGGTGGTGACTGGAGCTCTAGCAGTTGTCTAGGGCCTCTCATGTAAGAGGAGAAAGAAGCAACGCTCTTGGTTAAGCCGCTGCTAGTCTGGCTGCTGGGTTCTATCCAGCAGGGCCAAGGGCCAGCTAATTGCGATGCTGTGACTCTCATCTTCCGGAGGAGGCTGCACTCTGTTTGGAGGCAGATGGGACAGATTGGGTTTTGTATCCTCTTTGTAACTTCCTCCACGTCAGTGTCTGTCACCCTCTTACTCTGGTTAGCCTGTGGACAAGTGGCATGGCACCAGCCAAGAGAAGACTCTTATAAGCATAGCTCAGGACTCGACAGGCAGTATCACAGGCGGGTGCCTGGTATCCCCGAACAAAGAATTGTGCAAGACACTCAGGAAAAATAGTGAGGGTAAGGTTTAGCAAAACGGAAGTAGCCTCCTCAGAGTGCGACTGAGTGGGTCAGTGGGAGGAGCGGGCTGAAGGCGGGGGCAGCCCCTGATCTCTTAGGATTTGGGGTTTGGGAGGAGTCGTGGCTGTGGGTTGACAAGAGTTGTGGCCTGTTGGGGTGGCTGACTCAGCTCACCCACTGCAAAGGCGAGGTTTTGACTGTGTAGGGGTTTTGAAGCAAGCGTCATGGCTCCAAAAATCCATGCTGGGAAAGCTAAATCCACAATGCAAATGAGGGTGGACACAGGCCAGGGTCAGGTACTTCTGGATTTACCAATTCCTAGAGGTTTTGGGGGGCCGGATAGGATGACTTTTATCTATTGATTTCTAGATATTTTGACATAGACAGCATTGCTCCGTGTCGTTCCTTGCCCCTTGCCCCACTTGCTTGTCCCTGCTGTACCTCCTGCCTCAGACACCAGCCACTAGGCCCGGTGGCACTTGCAGTACCACCGCCACTTCCAGATTTGCTCCCCTCATTCAAGCATCCCCTCTTTCCTCTCCCCTGGGACCTTGCATTGCCCTGTTTCTCAGTGAGTGCCCTCCCTTCAAGAGATGAAGACCCAGAGCCAGAGGGGTGACACAAGAATTCCCAGTGTCCTTTCTGACTGTGGCACATCGGAAGCAGACCGCCAAGTCCTCAGGGCTTGATGGCTCCATGCATAATGGCCAGTGATATCTTGTTTTCTTCCCCAAGACATGGCTTCCCACTTTTGACCCTCGTTCTTTTTTTTTTTTTTTTTTTTTTTTGTCTTTTTGAGACAGGGTCTCGCTATACAGTTCAGGCTGGCCTTGAGCTCACTTTTGTAGCCCAGGCTGGTCTTGAACTCACACCGATCCTCCTGTCTCAGCCTCCAGAGTGCTGGGATTACAGGCATGCGCCACCACGCCCAGCTTTTGACCCTCATTCTTTGCCCCCCATGAAGCAAATGAGTTGGCCTGATCGCCGAGGCCTTTCAGCCCCTGTGCTTGCTCAGAGTCTCCAGCACCGAGTTGTTCTCAGCTATGACTGTGGCATTCATGGGTCAGTGCAGCAGCCAAGCAGGCAGGTGACAGTCAGAGCTTCATTCCAGCTGACCGTTCCCCGAACAGCTTAGCGAGGGAGCGTGAGGGTGGTGGCCTCTGGCTCTCCTCCATCTCTCACTCTAGAAGACTTCCAGAGAAGGACAGCCGTGGAAGAGCTCTGAGAACACCTGAGGTGTCTTCCTGAGCCCTTCTGCAGACAAATGCTGTCAGCAGACCCCTGAAGTCCTGGAAAATAGGATCTGAAGCCCACATCCATCAGAAAAAAACATGTAAGTGGGGGCTGGCTCTGCCACAGCTAGTGCAGGCTTTGGTGGAACCACCAGCTTCCTGATTTCCTGGTCTTCTGGGATGAACTACTTAGCGCATTGCCTGGTGGATATTTGTGGGTTGGCCTGTGGACCTGGAAAATGTAGTCTGTGGTTTTCAATCTAGTCATTCTTTTCAAATTACCAGAGTGCCTGCCTCTTTCACTGGAGCTTCTGTTCCTGAGCCTGGGCCTGCTTTTACCTCTCAGGAGTAGGTTCATGGTGTCTCTGCTCCCCAACGTATGAGAATCATAAGCTGGAGACTGCCTTGTGTCCTGTGATGTTAAGCTTCATACTGTTAAATTGATCAAGGTTGGGATCCTCACAGGGAATCAGTGGATCACACTTTGGGCTGTGTGGCCTTGAGGTTTCTGCCAAGTGCCTGGCCCTGCCACCAGGCACTGTTACCTGACTTGGCTTACCAGCTGCCACACCATGAGTGGCTTTAATGCACCATGTTCATCCACTTGAAGCTCCTCCCTTGGAGCCCGTGGACGACAGACTGAATCCCCGGAAGGCATTAGAAGCCAAGTTAGACTTCTCCTTTACATTGTGGATATCGGGCAGTGTGTCTAGCGATGGGGAAGCTTATTAGTACTGTTCCCATCACAGGACATCAGTGAAAGCATAAAGCCAGGCTCTAGAGCCCCAGGCACCAGCCTGTGACCCAGTTCATAGAACACGTGTCATCTGAACTCAAAGACTCAGGGAGAGTGTGTGGGCCTGCGCGGGTCACACGGGTGTTGCACTCCTAGGTCCTGCTGTTCCTGTGTCCTCTTGCAATGCTACTGGCTGGACATTTGTATATGGATGAATATTTTCACCATTCCTAAAAAAAATTTTAGAGGAGAATCAGCTATCACCTCCAGAAATGCTTATTATGGTGTCTCAGAACTGTCCACAGAAGGAAGGATGCTTTTCTTTATAATATAGTCCTCACCTCAACTCTGGCAGTGCTTAGAGATCATCTGATTCAACTCCCCACCCCCATCCGGTTACAAGAGAGGAAACTGAGGCTCAGAGAGGACTCAGTTTTCAGAGCTGGATCCCAGGTTGGAATGCCTGATCCCTGGACCACCATGCTATGGCCAGGATTAGCTCTGAGCAGCCTGGGGTCTGGCTAGAGGGCTGGTCAGCAAGGTCCTCTGCACCATATGCACCTAGGGTTTGAAGGGAATTGAATTAGTTCACATCACTCGTACTCCCAGGACGCCAGAAAGTCTTGGAGCTTCCATCTAAGAATTCTGTTTTCTTGACTTGACCTTTAAGAATTCTTCCTTCCACAGCATTCTTCTGTGGAGATTGTGGGCCAGGCTCAGGAACTTGTAGGTTAAGAGCCTGGGTTTATCTGAATATGCCAGGAGGCTGGTGACCCTGCTGTGCAAGGAAGCTGGCCTCAAAGGGGAGGACTTGGAGCAGGGGGTTTGGGAGGATGGGGACAGAGAGAATCAGGCAGGGTTAGAGGTCCAGGTTGGGGCATCTGCTTGCAGAAGCTGTTCTTCCAAACCGTTCCATGCTGGCTCTTTAGCCTCAGTTCCAGGACAGAGGAACTCCAATAGTAATGACAACAGCAAATCTGGATTTCATGTGGGGCTCCTCAGGGTGTTGAGGATGTGATGCAACATTGTCTTCACTCACAAGAGTATTCTGTGAGCCGAGGGGAAGTGGAAAGGCATCCGCTGCCCTGTCCCACTATGCCTCGGTTGGTAAAGGGGCTTCAGTGGGTGTCTGCAGCAATGTGAGAGTGGAGGGGAGGGACATCGGTGGACAGGGACACTAGTGGCAGGAGGCAGCTGTCATAGGTAGGTGTCTCGTGCTGAGTAGCTTGAGGAGCACAGGTTTTAGGGGGAGATGATTGCAGGAAGCACAAGTAAAGGGTTGGGGAAACGAAGCTGAGAGAGGGGCATGCAGGAGCCCACCGGGACTCCATCCTGTGGACACCATTGGTGCAGCATCTCAAATTGTCCCATGGAGTGGTGAGGAGCTGGGCCCTTGATCACCAGATCTCCAAAGGGTTGATTTCCTGACAGATCCAGTGTCCCCCAGAGAGCGGTTGGGATCTTGGTCACACATATTCAGCTGGGAGGAACAGGGTATGTCTTGAGCTTCCCCAATGCTATGTGATTTCAAGCCAGAATGTTCCTGTGCTCCTTCCCTCATCCTTCTTTTCCCTTTTGCTTATCCACTCACCTGCCACCTGCCTCCATGGTCCCCAGGTCAGCTGGTGTGACCTAAGGGCAATGTACGAGAGATTCCCACCCTGCTACTGGGAACAGATGAGACGCCACGAGCCCAAGGACTGGAGTGAGTGTGGTCAGGGCCAGGCTGACTGAGGGAGTTGTAGGAACAGCTAGAAGATTCTGTGGAGGGAAAGAGGGGGTGGCTTAGGTGGGACACTCCCTGACCCCCAGAAGTGGGCTAGCGTTAGGCACTGACTCTCCTTCCCCTGGCTGAGTTAGAAGTTTGGAT
Source organism: Myocastor coypus (assembly GCA_004027025.1). Lineage (NCBI taxonomy): Eukaryota > Metazoa > Chordata > Mammalia > Rodentia > Myocastoridae > Myocastor > Myocastor coypus. The sequence continues at coordinate 230,404 of PVJA010000006.1, read as the reverse complement.
AACCTGGGTCCTCGAGTGAGCAGAGCAGCTGGTAGACCTGGACTGGACCCCTAACACGAGCAAGTTCATGATGCCTGGATTTTTCTCTTAGATTTGAGTATTGCCTGCATCCACAGCACAGGGTGACCTTCTTGAGGGGCAGAGAATAGGACCCCAACGCTGCCAGTCACCTACCAGCAGGACATTCATCGCCTGGGTGCTCAGTGGTACCAAACCGGTCCTGGGTTGCCACTAGAGGCACCCATGCAGGGGTGCTGCTCATGGTCTTCCAAAGACAAATGAGGGAGAGCCAGGAGATTGCTCAGTCCTCTCTAGGCTGAGATGCAAAACCACTGCGATGCAGGAGTGGATTGCCCAGGCTAATCCCATACCAGCTTTCTGCCTGACTGAAAAAAAAAAAAATTAGTCTTCTTGAGTTCTTTCAACAAAATGAAAAAAAAAAAAAAAAAAAAAAAAAAAAGTCTGGAAAATAAATCTCTAGGCCTAGACAGGCAAAAGAACAAGCTGCATTGTTGCCCCTTCCACGCTGTATGACTAATAATAATAACAAAGAATGTGGCTGACTTAGAAATTCTTTGTGGTCCTTTAATACCACTGGAAAAGAAGCCAAGGAAAGCAACAGGAAGGTGGCAGGCACTCACGTGCAGAGTGGCCTGCCTGCTGCCTATTGTTTGGCAGAGAACTGCAGGGCCATCTGACACTAGCAGAGATGACAATGTGCAAACCCTCTCGAAACCAGCCTGATCAGATTGCCCGAGAGCTGAGGGACCATGGCTATTGTCTGTGCCAGAGCAGAAATGCAGCAGCCGTCACAGTAGAGATACCTCTGAACACATCTTCTCAGTTTGTAAGTTCCTGGCTTCGGATTGGAGTAGAGTCCGGTCAGTGACCTCCCTGTGGAATCTGGGGTTCCCGGGCCGCCTGTCTGCATGTCTGGGCTGTGGTAGATGGAGGTGTGGAGCTAAAGTATGGAACTGGTTGTTTTCAGAAGGGTTTGATAGACTTGGAGGTGGGCAGTGGTGAGGAAGACGAGACTTATGAGTAGATGTGGGGCTGACTGATGCAGCCCGAGGGCCCCAGGGAGGAGGAAACGGTCAGAGTAGAGAATTAGGCAAGCAGGGCTGGAGGCAGCAAGATGGATGTTTCAAACACTGAAGGAGATTCAAAAGCGAGACATGGTCAGGGCAGCTGCAGGGCAGCGGGACATGTGGAGATGCTGGCAGAGGGTGAGCTAGGGGTACAGGAGGTGGGAGCCCAACCCTCCCGGGCTTACGTTGGGCTGGGGGAGGACAGCAGAGAGGGTGAGTTGGGGCAAGGGGGCATGACTGGAAAGGAATCGTCCCTACCCAGGCTGACAGAGAAGCATGTTCCTGGGGATGCCAGGATGACACTGCTGAGCAGTGAAGGTGGGACCCTGATCCCTCCATCTCTCTGTCTGTCCCCCTCTCTGTCTTTCCTTCTTTCTGTCTCTCACAGTCTCTTTTTCTCACTGTTCCTCTGTCTGTCTGTCTGTCTGTCTGCCTGCCTGGCTGCCTGCTTGTCTGTCTCTGTCACACACACACACACACACACACACACACACACACACAGCACTAAGTGCCCAGTGGAATTTACAACCCTGGTGCCTTGAACACTGTGGTACAGTCTTGCACCAGTAGCTGTGGTGTAACAGCCGCTATAGGGGAGAATTATGACTGTGATAAAACCTGCCGAGTTGCTGTGCGGCTCTGAAGAGTAAGGGCTCTTAGGTTCGGGCCTCAGAGTTTGCAGCAAAGAGGAAATGAACTCAACCAAAGATGACCTCCGTGGCCAGCACTGAATGTTAAGAGGAGTGGCAGGAAGGGAAGCAGGAGAGAAGGAAGCAGGTTTTTCACAAAGGCATCCTTGAGGACTGCAGAAAGTGCACTGCTAACTCTTCGGGAAGGGCCTCTTCATGCAAATGCAAGTGCAACTCAAGTGAGACTCGTGATCCCTGGTGACCCCAGGCTCTGCCCCAGAAGCCACTGCTCATGCTGTTTTCCTAGAGCTCCTGGGCCAGCAGGGCTGGAAGAGGCTTCGTGTGACCTCACCATGTCTTTTTGTCAAGGTCTTCATATGCTCCAGTTTCATCCCTGTGTGCGTGTTGTGAGAAAAACCCATCTAGGCCAGGCATGGCTGCACATGCCTATTACCCCAGCACTTGGGAGGCTGAGGCAGGAGGATCAGTGCAAGCTCAAGACCAGCTTGGGTTACAAAAGTGAGCTCAAAGCCAGCTTGAACTGCATAACAAGACCCTGTCTCAAAACAACAACAAAATAACCCATCTAATCTGTACATGCCTAGGCTATAGCTACTCCTGAGAACCTCCCATGCTGTACAGATCAGGCTACTAAGGTGCGCAGAGGCCATCAGCCCATACTAATCTGTACAGAGTGCAGGCGGCCAGGCCCAGAGCTGGTTCTTTGAGCCCTTCCTGGTGTGGGCTGCCCACTGCATACCCACGGGGAGCTCTTGATAAACAGCTGGTGAGGCCAATTGGAAGAAGCATTTCAGGGCACAGTTCAGAGTTGCTCACCTGTGCTCCTGGGCAAACCATTGGTTTTGGTTCTAAGCACCGAACACGTGGCAGGCGGGGAAGGCCCACTGTGAGAGATCTGTTTCCCCAGGAGACTGTCAGATACGCTGTGTAGGGTGAGGCTTGTGGAGATGGTTGTGATGAAACTCAGCTCCTGTGAAGGAGCTCGGAAGACTGTTCCCAGCCGTGGTCACTCCTTCCCGGGATGGCATTGTTCTCGAGTGGTGAGTAATTGAAGCCCCAGGGGCTTGTCTCTTACTGTGGAGGAGCACAGCTCCAATACTCTGGATGAAGTGCGAGGGATGGAAAACAGAATATTGCAATGCACAGGCTCGAACTGGGAAGTCAATAACTGCTTGACATTCCGAGGAGCAGATGCTCACTGTAGATCCAGCACCATGGAAGGCCTTTTCCCGGTGGGCACCAAAGTGGTTCAACAATGCCTGCCTTTTATGGAAGTTGTATTTGAAAGGAATGAAACGCTGTGGGAAAGCTGGAGGCTTTTTGTCTGGTTGGAGGGGGCAGGGCAGCAAAGTTCAAGTGAATTTCATCTTAGGAAGGATGCATGCTCAGCGCCCTCATGCTACAGGCTGAGAAGGTCAAGGTGGAGGTTGTGACATGCTAATTTTCCCCTCTTAGCAGTACCAGATGTTCCAAAGGAATTTAGTCCCCAAATGGTCTCATAAACTGGAAGGCTTTATTAAAGTGCAGCACTCTGCTGGCAATCATAGTTTCCTTGAAACTGTAAGAAGGTGATGGAGCCCTCACAAATTTTAAATGGAGGATGCCATACTCAGGGTCTCCCCGGATAAGGGATGAAGCACCTAGAGAACTATTGCCCACACGTAGGGGTGGATGAATTTGGAGACATTCTGTATATTAGCCAGGTCTTCCTGTAACAAAGGACCTGGCACCTGCAATTCAAAGGAGGAGAGCATTGGTTGGATGCATGGTTTCAGAAGGTTCAGTTCATGACCAGCTCAAGGTAGAAACATCATGGTGGATCAAAGTTGTTCAATCCATTGGAGCTGGGAAGGAGAGAGAGAGAGGGACAGAGAGAGAGAGAGAGAGAGAGAGACAGAGACAGAGACAGAGACAGAGACAGAGACAGAGACAGAGACAGAGACAGACAGGGAGACAGAGATAGAAAGACAGACAGACAGAGCAGGGACCCAATATTAGTTCTCCATGACCTACACAGAGATGCTCAGAAGTGTGTTTTACTAATGTAGGTGTCTCTTATGCCAATCAAGCTGACAATCAAGAAAGCCATCACATTTTCGTTGCTGGAACGAAGCTTTCCTCCCCTGCAACTTCAAGTAGTTGACTGTACAGACTTCATGTGTACTTGAAGTAGGTCTAAAGGAAGGGGATAAGGAAGTAATTCTTGAGAGTCTCTGCCATTGCAGCATGATGGACACTTTCTATGTTAATCTGCTTTACAACACCACAAGGTAGTTGTTATCATCCTGATTTCATAGAGAAATGTGGAATGAGAAAACTGGGTTAGAAATGTAAAAATTGAGCCAGGCATGTTGGCACATTCCTGTAATCCCCCAGGCTGAGTCAGGAGGATAGCCAGGAGCTTGAGGCCATTCTGGGCTGCATAGTGAGTTCAAGGCCAGTCTAACTACAAAGTGAGACCCTGGAGAGAGAGAGAAAGAGAGAGAGAGAGAGAAGAGAGAGAGAGAGAGAGAGAGAGAGAGAGAGAGAGAGAGAGAAGAAGGAGGATGAAGGAAAGAAGGAAACAAGCAAGCAAGCAAGGAAGAAAGGAAGAAAGGAAATAAAGAAAGGTAAAAGGCCACACAGCTAAAAATAAAAAGATTGGATTTTGAGTTATGTTATTATAGCCTCTCAGACACCAACCTGCAAGCCATTATGTTCTGTCTGCATCTGTTTGAGTCTGGCTTATGGGTATTTGTAAGTGAGTTAAGGAGTATGTTTTGGGGAGTGTTGGATATGACAATAATGTGATTAGATGTGTAAGATCTATCATTTCTTTCCTTGGGGAAGAACACAAAGTTTACTCCTAGCTTTCAAAAGGGTCAGGTGGGACTGTGATTTTTCCTCTCACGTGTTCTACCGTCCTTTATGGTCAGTGGGAACTCTAACCCAGAGGCACTAATGACTGTGGATTTTAATGGCTAATTGTATGGGGCCTCCTATGAGTATCCTCCATGCAACAAAGACTAGAAAGATTTTCTCAGGCCAAGTGCTCCAATGTCAACAGTCCTTAGCCACCAAAGTGGGCAACATGACTTATCTCCCATTATCCACAGAGGATCCAAGGTCCCAGTGGCCCCTAAAACTGTGATCATTGTAGAACACTATGTGTACTGTTTTTCACCTTGTAGTGATATGTTGATGAAGATGTGTTCTGAGAAATGAATCAAAAGGTGATCTCATTGCTGAGCAAATACCACAGAGGGCACTTACATGAACCTAGAAGTCCTGTGTCTGTCACCTTGTGTGGCCTCCTTATGTCATCAAGGGATACAGCAAACATCAGATGTATAAGGCTGCTACCAGTGTAACATGATATACACAGCACATAGTTTTTATGTAAATAGAAGGAGAATATTTTATATAAATAGAAGGAGTATGACAAATATATAAACCAACAACAGAGGTATTTATTATCATTATCAAGTGTTACATATTGACCACAATTATGTGAGCTATATATACACTTTATGTAATTGGAAGCCCAGTAGATTTGTTTACACTAGCCTCCACAAATACATGAATATTGCACCATACAACTACATGACAATGGACATGATATCACTAGGGGGTAAGAATTTTTTCAGTCTGTCATAGTCTGATGACCCCAGCATTGTCCATACAGTCTGTCACTAACCAAGACGTTAGCATGTGGCACATAACTGCACACACAAATACACATCTAAGGGCTCTTCCATCTCAACTGAATGGTGGTCACATGCTGGCTTTATGGCTTGAGTTGCAACAGCACCATGAGCATGAGTTTCTTTTTCCTTCTTCAAAATTTCAAGGCTAGAAAATTGGTTCTTATCACAGAGCTTAGGAACCTCAACATACAGTGTTTTCTTACCTTATTAGGTCAAGAACTTTCACCTTTTTTCCTCAAAGGATGCCCTTTGTGGCTTCTTCTTGGCACATGGGGGTCACCAGCATTGCTATTGTTGCACTTCAAGGCTATTCTGCAGTGAAATAAAAGTTATAAACACTGCCACACTGTGCATGCCAATCTAATCTCGTCAGGGACTGCTAAGTGCCTGATGACTGGGTAATGCATACAGTGTGGAGGGATGACCCTCATGCTGGACAGAGCAGGGCTGGACAGCACGGTATACAATTTAACTTATGAGTGATTTATTTCTGGAATGTTCCCTTTAAAAGTTTTGGCTTGGCGCTAAATGCAAGTGTTATGGTTTGTGTATAGGTGTCCCCCCAAAGCCTCATGCAGTGAAGGGGTGTCTTCTGGAGTTTGAGATTGACTATTATGTCTGTGGATGATGCACCTGGCCTGGGGCAGGTAATTTGCATTACAGTGTAAGGAGGGGAGAGAGGCTAGCCAGCCGCCTGAGCTGCTGCTGCTCCTTTTTGCTTTCTGCTCTTTGCCACCACCATGAAAGGCTGCCCTCTGTCATGTGCTGCAATGCCTTGGAGCCAGCTGAGTATGGACTGAAATCTCCAGTAACTGTGAGCTAAGTAAACCTTTTCTTTCTTCATTTGGAGTGTCAAGTATTTGTCCCAGCAAAGAGAGAAGAGTAACCGAGGCAACAGGTAACTGGAACCGCAGAGAAAAAGGTGTAGCTGGGGGATACTGTTTCATGGAGAAAATGTAAAGCCATGGCTACACTGTCCATTGATAATATAGCAGTTTCATATCACTAACTCTTCCTTTTCCTTCAGTTGTGCTATTGTGCCTCCCTCAATGTCCTGAACTGATTCAAAATATTTATGGCAGTTTCTGTCAAAACACTATGGGGTCTCCTCATCTATCTTAGCACTGTATCTGGCACTGTGAAACTTTTGTTTCTTCAGTAAAGTCAAAATGAGCATGAAAGATAATCATTTTAAACTATTCAAGGCATCGAGGCAGCCACAAAAGCTCAACTATAGGGGTGCACCTAAGGGGACTTCCTGACAGTGGCAGTGAGATAAATACAACAAAGTGAAGGGAATATCTTGAGAGCATTTAGTGGCAGTGTGACTTTTACTTTAGTAATTTAAAAAATTTAAATATTCTCTATACTGTTACATCAAAACTTATATACCCAGCCAAATTATCCCTTGAAGAATACAGACAGGACAGTTTTCTTAGTCTACCAGAATGAGATACATAGACTGCATGCATTAAACAGCAGGATCTTACTTCCTCAAAGTTTTGGAGAAGGAAAGTCCAAGACAGGTGCAAGCATTGAGTTTGGTATGGGCTGGCCTTCTGACTTGAGGAGTACTACTAGATGTGTGTGGGGGCAGGGAGAGAGAGAGAGAGAGGAGGAGGGAAGGGGAGGGGAGGGAAAGAGAGGGAGAGGAAGAGGAAGGATGAGGAGAAAGAGAAGAGAGCGAGACAGAGAGGTTGAGACAGGAAGAGAGACAGAAAAAGAGAGAGACAGAGAGAGATCACAATTGCATCACACTGAGGATTGGGACTTCAGTATATGAAGAATCAAGTTACCAAAATAACTGCTAGGCTCCTATAAATAAAATGAGAATGTATTTGTTAAGGGAAATGACAGGTTCTAGAATATATTTAATAATTGCTGAAATAATTATTTCTCTAATAAATTAATAGCTATATCATGTTCAAGGGTGATATATCTCCATATTGCTAAGATATAAATTTTCCTTTCATCATAGTTGCAAATCGATTCCATTCAGAATTTCCCTAGACTTTGTAAAAATAGAAATTTATGACAAGCACCTAATATTTGAATGGGAAAACAAAGGACCAGAATAACTAATTGATCTTTGAAAAGAACAAACTAGAATACTTACACTTCCTAAACTTAGAACTCACCATCATCAAACTGTAACGATGCCATAATAATAGGCTAATTGACCAATTATACAGAATAGAGAGGCCAGAAATAGATTTATCCTTACACAATCAGTTGATTTTTGACAATGCCACTAAAACATTCCCATAGAGAAGATAAGATCTTAAATATATATATAGTTAGAACCATTAGGCATCCACACAGCAAGGAAAAAAGAACTTTAATCTCTACCTCAGTCATAAATAAATACAAGGTGAATGACAGACACAAACATAAAAACCAACATGTAGAAACTTTTCAAGAGAGAGAAAAAAGGAAGAGATCAGTAAGGCAAAAAAGAAATTTTTAGGCAGGACACAGAAAATAATAACCATCAAAGAAAAAAAAGGATAAATTAGACTTCTTCATAATTGAAAATTTCTCCTCATCAAAGGAAAAGATTAAGGAAATGAAATAACAAGCCACAGCCTGAGAGGAAATGTTCACGAGATGCATATCTGACAGAGGACTTGTAATTGCAATACATAATGGATGTCTATAACTCAACAGCGAAGAGACAAACAATGAAATGCAAAATAGCCTAGAGACTTTAAGAGGCATCTTATCCCCCCAAAATTATGAGTAGGACATATAAAATGTGACCACATAAAAGTGTCAATGTTTTATTAGATATCAAGTAAATGTAAATTAAAACCATACTGAGTTGTGCCACACCCACTGGAAAAGGCTGAAGCTGAATGGCTGGCATTGCCGCTTACCAGCCAGGATTTACATGCTTGTGAGGGTGTAAATCTGATGACTACAAGAGATCTTTCATATGATTATTTATTGCAGTTCTTTTGATAACAACAAACTGGAAAGCGTGTAAATGTTCATTAAGAGAAGAGGGAATGCACAGTGTGGATTGGAAGCACCATGAAAGACTGGTGAAGGAACTCCTGCTCTCTGGAACTACAGGGAATGATCTCACTGGAGCTATACGGATAGAAAAAAAATAAAGACCTAAGGTAATACATACTGTATGATTTAGTGAACATGAATTCTGGACCAGGTAAAATGAATCTGTGGTGAAAAAGATCAGAAGACTGGCTGTCCAGCAGAGGTTGTGGGTATTCTTGGGGAAAAACACTTCAGATGATTCTGAGATGGAACTGTTGCATATTATGATGAGGGGTTGGGTTACATCGACATACCCATCTGCTAAAATGTAGAGTGCAGATCTGTGCATTTCAGTGTATATCAATACTATGTGAAAATCTTCAAAAGAAATGAAGTGGCAGGGTGTGAAGCTGGAGGAGGAGGGCCAATGACTGCCGAAGCAGAGCGAAGGGCGCATGGGTCTTATTGCGCAACTGTCAACTTGTATGTCCTGGGCATTTCCTAGAGCAAAATAGTGAAGGAAAACATATGTATTGGCTTCTCATACTTTGGCTCAGGGCCGTGCAGGAAATAATCAGAGCCACATCTTCCCCAGATGAAGACAGTACCACTGGTGCAGGTTCTCTGCTCCCTCTGTCTTTGTATGCCTTGCAAGGACTGTGATGTCTGCAGGCAGTGGGCCAAGAGCTGTCTGCCAATGCTGTACCCCTGGGCTTTGCTGAGCAGTCAAGATTCACCACTACTAGGAGTGTGAGCACCTCTGACAGTTTTTTTCCAGGCTTCTGACACAGTTTTGACTGGATACTTCCTCTCAAGGTGACCCATGTTCCACACAGCCAGCCTTTCTATCCTCGGGCTAAGAGCAGCAGGAGTGGGAGGCAGCAGCCTGAGCCCTGTCTGCTCTGTGGTCCTTGTTCTCCTGGGCTCATACCCATACATGCAACATCTTCCATTTGTGGGATGTGGGTTCACTATGCTGCTGTGAAGGATGAGCTTGGATGTCAATCTGACTGACTTGGAAACTCCCAGGGGATTAATAAAGTGCATGCATGTTTATGTATAGGTGGCCCTGGAGGAGTAGCTGTGAGCCAGGTGTCTCTGTCTATTCACTCACCCCTTCCTCTCAGGCACTGCTTCCTGCTGTGCTTCCCAGCCACCATGAACTAAGCTTTGCCTTGCTGTGTCCATCTGTTGTGGTGTTTCTGTCTTAAAACTGGCTGATATGAACTGAATCCTCTGAAACCACAAGCCAAGCAAACTACTTATAAATTGTGGGTGTCGGGAATTGTGGCCCAGCACCAGGAAAGCTGGACAACACCACCTCCTCACCTCAGATCTTTCTTTGCACCAAGCATGATCAGTCTAAATTCTGATTCGCTGAAAGTCATCCCTGGAAAATGTTCTCATTTTTCCTTCCTATCAAGGTAATCTCCATCAAGTCACCTCAGGAACGACTCCTGTGGAAGGAAACAAGGAGAAAACTCAGCAACACCTTCCTCATACTCTAGACCTTGTCAAAATCAAATGTATGTGTACAGACAGAGGGAGTTTGATAATTTCTTTCCCTAAAATAAACCAGCATCATAAGAAAAGAAGAACACAAGGAGAGACTTAGGATGCTGCTGAGGCGTGCTCTGTGTATAAGGTCATAAAGTCGATCCAGGATTGTCTTAAATGACGCTGGGATCCTCTCTGACTTTTCCCAGAGCTTTTGTGTGCCCTGCCCCCGCCCTTACCCAAGGCTTTTCCTGGCCCAACCCCACAGCAGTCTGGAACCCAGCCGCTTGCCTTGCTTTCTGCCTGTGCCTTAGCTTGCGCCAAGATGAAGTTGAGGCATTTCAACATATGTGATCCCTGCTCTCCAGGGAAGGCACTTGTTTTGGTTAATTTTAAAAATACAAAAAATATTAAAAATGCATAAGGAGCTTTTCAAGTATATGCACCAATTCGGCTGGAAAACTTGCTCCTCCAATCTCATTCCATGCCTCCCTTCTCCTTCCGCAAATACTCATTGACTGCCATTTAACCCACTGTTAGCACCCAAGGCATTTTCCTTGGATTTAGGGTCAGAGTTGGGAGAAATGAGACACAGACTCCAAGAAGAAGCCAGTGCACCTGAGCTATTCCTCTGGGTCCCTCTGGCCCCAGTGGCTGCTTTGAGTCCCAGCTTCGTGGTCTGGAGCTGGTGCGGACAGCAGTACTCAGTGGTCTGCCTGCAGCACTGGAGAGCTAATTTATCCTGCCTGCTGCTGTGAAAGGGTTCTTATCTACATTATCAGAAAAGATAGCAGAAGGAAGCTGGCGAGGGCCAGCAGGCCACCAGGCAGGGGGCCCTTGATCGTGTCAAAGTGCTCCTTTAATTTTTGTGACAGAGTAACACAGAGTCCCAGGCCATGACCTTTTCTTAGGCCATTATAGAAGTCAGATCTGGCTCCATCTGGAGGCATCACTAGGAAGCTCCATCATGAGCGTCATAGCAAAGGCAAGTCTCTCCAGAGCCAGCTAGAGGTGGATGGGTGAGTCCTGTTCCTACCCATGTAACACACAACACAAGAGGCTGCACAGATGGCAACATGGGCTAGAATGCAGGCCCATAGCTCCTCTGGACCAGGCTGCCCTGAGAGGGATGGCGAAAGGACTCAGAGAGTTAGATAGTCTGTGTTTAGTTGCTACGACAGGATACTCGAATCTGGGTGACTTACAAAGAACAGAGGTTGGTTTGTTTAATGATTCTGGAGGCAGGCTGGGAAGTCAAGGCTGGGTGACTGTAGCTGGTCAACTTTGGTTACAAATCTCATGCTGCTGAACTCATAGCAGAAAGCAGAAGGGAAAACAGGCATGTGTGGGAGAGACAATGGGGAAGGGAAGCCTTGCATGGTATTTATTCATTTATTTTTAGTACTGCTGGAGATTGAATCCAAGGCCTTTGCCCTGAGCTATATCCCAGCTCTTATTCATTTTTTAATTTTGAGGCAGGCTTGCAGTCAGTCTCTATGTTGCTCAAGGTGGACTTAAACTCGTGATCCTCTCACCTCCACCTCTGCAGTACTAGGGGGACAGACTCGTGCCACTGTGTCTGGCTATCAGCCTGCTCCAATGATAACTGAACCAGCCCCGTGCCCATGACAGCGAGCTCTTACTTCTATAAGAAAGGCAATAACTTGTCTGTAGGGGTCTCCATTTCCTCCACCAAAGTCCTGCACATTAGGTCCCACCTCCTCTCCACCCCTGACACTGGGGACCAGGCCTCCACAGGAGCTTGGGTGGGACAAACCACACCCAAACAGCAGTGCCAAGAGAGAGACAGAGGTGGTGGGTCCAGAACAGGCCTGAAGAAGGAGGAGGGGGCAGGAGTAAAAACGAGGACTTGTGATGGCATGCTGTGTCTGAAGTCGAAAGGTAGGAGGCCCTGCAGGAGTCCTTTGGCTAAGCCAGCCTCCCCTGTGTGGTTGGGCCTGCTGTGCCCAAGCTCATCAGCCATGTATCAGACAAGCCCTTAGGGAAACATCTGTGGTCACCCAGTTGGTCTAGTGGACATTCTTGGGGTGGAGGTTAGGCCTGTGTGGAGGCCCAGAGTGACCCGAGTTTTAGAGAAAGGCAGAGTCCATATGAACTGGCCCAAGTCAGAGACCTTTGTTCCAGGTGTGGCTCTGTCACCATGGCCCTTGGTGACCTTGGAGAGACTCAGTTTTTTGGCTTCATCAGCACCATGAGCCACTGTGAAGAGCGTGGTCTGCACAAAGTGTCACTGAGTCCTCGCTGTGACCTAGGAGGTTGTCGCTCCCATTTTACAAGTGAGGAAGCTACCCAGGGAGGAAGCTGAGTCCTCTCAGGTGCATCCCAGCTCTGACCCAGGAGGGTTCTGTGTTCTTGTTTCTTCATGGATTCATCCTAACTCAGCAAGGATCTGAGGAAATAAAGTCGGCCTGTGTCCTGGGAAGGGTTCCCCAGCTAGTGAGAGCCTCTTACTGTACCCCACTGCTGCATTTAAAAAATGTTTTTTTAAATTTATTTTTTTGATGTAGGATCTTGCTACACAGTTCAGACTCATAGTGATCCTCCTGTCTCAGCCTCCCTAGTGCTGAGATTACAGATGTGTACCACCATGCCAGGTTCCCCCACCACTGTATTAATGAATGTGTCTGGAGTCTTTGGATAATTTTTTTGAAGGGGGGATGTCTCTGGATCTTTCTGGAAGCTCTCTACATTTCCCTTCTTACGTATTGTCTAAGAATAGTGAATAGGGAACCTGGTTATGGAGACCAAAGCTATAGCAAAAAGAAGACTCTGGGCTAGCAAGATAGCTCAGCAGACTAAGGGCCTGCTTTGGCAAGTGCAGGGACCAGGGTTCAATCCCTGGTCCTGAATGCTGTGCTGGCTCTGCCCTTCGGACACACTGAGCCAGTGACCTAGTCCAGGCGCTGTGGCGCTTGGGAAGCTGAAACTAGGAGGATCACTATGAGTCTGAGCTGCATAGTGAGACCCTGTACCAAATACATAAAAACAACAACAAAATAGGATGATTTGCCAAGAGCTGTTCTAGTTCCAAACCCACTGAGAGGCTTCGCTGGGCCACCGATCCTCTGTGACCCATGGCAATGGACTTCTCCAGCAGCCTCTTCATCTTCTTTGGGAAAGGAGCTCTCTGAGGAGCCACAGAGCGTCTCCACATATGTTTGTGCCCATATGAGGCTCTGTGACATTGTCCACCTGAATGTGTGCTTGTGCAAGTGAGTAGTGACTGCCCATGAGCGTGTAGGCATGGGTTTTCACGAGTTCGTATTTTGCTGTGGCATGTGAGGGGGAGTCTGTGTTTCAGTAGGGTGTGTGTCTGCTACTGTGACTGTGTCATGGATGTTGGCGTTCATGTGTATATGGCTGTGTGTCTTTGTCAGTATGTATTGATGTGAGTGTGTGGTGGCGTGAGTCCTTATGAAAGCGTGGTTTGTGGTATGTGAGTGTCTGAGTGTGAATCTGTATGTCAATGTGTTTCCATGTTGTAGTGTGCTTGTTTCTATGCATATGTTGGTGTGCATATGAATGTGTTTGTGGGAGTCTATACAGTGGGTCTCTGTGTGAGTTTGTGTCTCTGAATTGTGTATGAATGTGCTAACTGGGGTCGCTGCCTCTGTGTGTTTATGTGTGAGTAGTGTACGTCTGTGTATGAGTGTGCTTGAATGCTGGCATCCGTGTGTGTACATGTGTGTTAAGTGTGTGTGTGTAAGGATATTTGTGTGTCTGTGAGAATGCCTCTGTATGTTTGGGTGTCTGCATTAGTATGTTTGGATGGGTGTGCCTGTGTGTGTGCTCATGCATATTTGTGTCTATAGGAGTGTGTGTCTGTGTGAGTCACCTGTGTGGCTGTGTGTGACTATGTGAGTCTGTGTGTCTGTGTGAGTGAGTATACGTATGTGTGGGAGAATGCATGTGTGTGTTTGCCTGTGTGGGTCTGAGTGTATTTGTAAGCATGCTGTGTACTGTGGGTGACCCTGTGCACACATCTATGAGGATGTTAGCCCATGTCCAGTGTGTCCAGGTGAGTGTGGCAAGGGCAGGCTCTCTGTGGAGTCCATGGGGTCGCTGAGCCCACTTTGCATGGAAGATCCCTCGGCAACACCGTGTTGCTGGGACAGAACTGGCTGCTAGGCCTGGATGACTTCACCTCTGCGTCCCACGCAATGCGAGGCAGGTGGACAGGTGCCTGGGTGATGGACAAGCATTGCCCTGGAGGAGCAAGGACTCCAGCAGGCGCCAATGCGGGGCCAGGCCGGCAGGGGGCGCTGCGCGGCGGGGCTCTGAGCTGAGACGAAGGAGGCCTGCGTCCCCAGTCCGGGACCGGCCAGCCCGCGTCTGGAGGAGGCCGGCCGGCTGCAAGGCGACGAGCACCGGGCACCGGCGGCAGCGGATCTCCAGTCCCCCAAGGCCTTGGAAGGAGCCGAGGGCGATGACTCTGGCTTTGGCCCCACGCGGGCCAGGAAGCAGGGGCTTCTCGGGCTGCTAGGCTCCTCTGTCTCTGAGTTGGGCATGACTGCACCTTCACCCATCAGGGCACCCCTCTCGCGCGCGGTGTCCTGCAGGATTCCCGGCTGCCAGATTGGGCGCTGCCCCTCTGCAGGTGCTTTCTCAGAAGCCAGGCCCCCAACCCCAGCGGATCTAGATCCGGTGTTGCTCTCCTGGGCGCTCGCACCACAGCCGTTGCCATGGGGACCTGGCCATCCTGCTTTCTAGCGATGGGTTCGGTGGGGACAAATGTGAGGAAGGTGAGAGGTGGACACAGTAGCTACCTGGGAATTGTCTCCCGGGGAGGGTCTGAAGGAGGAGGTCAAGGAAGTGGGGCCACTTCCTGAATCCAAAACGGCTCTAGCTAAAGGCCAAAAACGACAGAACTGGAGTCCTCCATGCCCAGGAGGCCAGAGGGTCGCTTCCTGCCAGAGGCTGAAGGGTCCCCTGCCATCCCTCCTGCCCAGCCTCTGGTGGCCGAGCATCTTTGGCATGCAGACATGCCAATGCAAGCCCGGATCTGTGCCATGCACCCTTCTCCGTGTGTCTCCTCTTTTTCTGCTTCACAGGAACAACGCTCAGTGGGCCGACGGCCTCCCTTACATCCGGTGTGATCTCTCAGGATCTTATTGAATATAACTGCAAAGGCCTTTTCTCCAAATGAAGTCACTGTTCCAGGTTTAGGGATCAGGACTTGGCCGCATCTCTTCGGAGGCCAGGATTCAACCCACTACTACCATGGGGGACCACACCGGAGTGTGGTTTTGCTCTGTCCAAGAGCACTGGGGGTCGCGATGTGGTTCTGCTACAGGGTTACCTCTACTCCCTCAGGACACGTAGGTCTCTCTTGGGCCATGGCACGGGGAACTTGTGAACAGAATTCTGCAGCCAAGCAGGCTGAGTCAGTGCCTGACAGGGACCCTTTGTACATCACTGTGTGATTTAGGGATGTGACTGGACCTCTCTGTGCTGTGTTTTCTGATCTGAGTATGTGTGTGTGTGTAGCCTCTGTCCAACGCTTAGCATGCCATGAGTATCACACCAGTGTTTGCTGTGCCTGAAAATGAGGTCTGCCTTTGTGTGCACAGCTCAGTCTTCCAGGGACGGGGGGGGGGTGGGATCTGTGGAAGCTGCCCAGGGGGCAGGATCTGTTAGAGCCCCTAGACCCGTCCCACTGACACATTCCGCTTTCCTCTGATGTCCCCCGTTACTTCCCCAGCATTCTCATCCCATAGGTCCTTGTAAAGTATTTTCCTTTCTTTTGGGCAGAATGAGAAAAATAAGGGAAAGATGTGATTTTCCTTTCAGTTCACCAACTCCCCTAATCTATTAGTATTTTTTAAATTGTTTTTTTATGTATTTAGTACAGGGTCTCAATTATGTAGATCGGACTCATAGCTATTGTTATGGTTTATGTCTAGTTGCCCCCCACCCCCAAAGATTCACGTAGTCATGGGGAGGGGACTTCTAGCGTTGGACACTAACTCATGATCCACTGGGATTATGTGTCTTAGTACTGCTGGAATTATGGATCTTCCTATTGCTGGGATTATGAGTGTGGTCTGAGGTGGGTATTTTGAGGCAGAAAGCCTACACGTAATATAAGACAGAGAAACAGACTTTTCTGTTGCTCTGTTTGGTCAGTTGCCTCTGTCATGATTGTTGCTATTCTGCCGCCATGAGCTGGATGCTCCCTGCCTTGTTCCACTCAGCCTTGGGCCAGCTGAAGATGGATTGAAACCTCCAGTAACTGTGAGCTATATAAACCTTTACTTCCTTCATTTTGGGTGCTGGGTATTTGTCCCAGCAATGAGGGAAGAGTAGATTAAGACAGTGGTTCTCTCCTGTTTTTAGCCTCCCAAGTGCTGGTATTACAGCTGTGTACCACCATGCCCAGTCTCAATTGTTATCTCAGCATGGAGGGGTGAGCAGGGCTGGCAAGGCTACCCAGGGATCACATCTTGGTCCCTGAGTCTGCCTAAGCAGGGACTTCAATCTGCTGTGCTTTCTGGCCGGCCCATAGCTATTAGTACTTTTAAAATTTAAATATAAAGGGATGTCTTTCATGCCATGTTTGGGCTACCTCCATAACTAACACACAGCGTGTCCCTTGTTTAATGATATACAGTGAGGACAGAAATGGCCCTGCTTGTTTCTTTACCTGTTTGTTGTATTGTTCAGGTGGTAGAACAGAAAACTGTAATCCTCATAGCAGCCCCAGCTGTTGGGAAACTTCTTTCTTTGTGAACTCAAAACCTAGGAATTGCTGCTGTGGAGTTTCCCAGAGATTCTCAGATGCAGAATCTCGCTCCAGTTCCCCATTTAGGAGAATGACATTGAGGTTCCAGGAGGTTTCCTGATTCTGCCAACATCACATAGTTAGCAAAGGATAGAGCTGGATTTCCTGTCAAAAAGTCCCAGATCTCCTTGTCCCCTGTCTGGCCATGCCAGTCTTTCCCAATAGTCTGAAGTCTCCCTTCCTCTGCAGACCCTCATTGCTGAAGCCCAGTCGACCTTTCCTCCATGTGTCTCAGGCATGGGGCTTTTGCTTGGATCAGATCAGCCTACAAGGTCCTCACTGTAGTGAGTTTTAGGCTACGTAGCCAGGGCTGGGGCTGCCTGATTTCCCTGCCCTCTCTGCTTGGCTGATGCTTTTACAGTCTCACCATGGGGCCCTGCTTCCAGAACATGCTTCTGTCTCAGCTGAGGCTGTTTTGTTTTCTTCAAGGACACTGACCTCAAAGGAGTCCCTCTCCCAGGACGCTGGGCCTGCTGTGGATCCCTGGAACAGGGTCTTAGATGCAGGCTGGATGGCAGCTGCTGTATTAGATCACCCTTGCAAAGGCATTACAGGAAGGCTTTGTGGTCACCCTCATGATCTTGCTTGCCTCGTGCCTTGCAGATGAGGAGACTGGGCCCTCGAAGCAAAGCAGTTCCCACACCCTGCACCCTACCGGGGAGCCACTCACCCATGTTGCCTCTGTGGCCCAAAGTCTGTTCTTTTCTGTTCACATGGCATGGTGAGAAGCCAGCAAGGAGTGGCTGCCATGGCCCACACAAATCTTCAGGACCAACTCACCCATGAATTCCTTCAGTGATGATTTGTTAGCGTCCCTCTGCTAGGCAGTGGGCACCTTGGATCACCCCAGCAAACACAACAGAGAACGCAGTTCTGGTGGAGTTGTTATGGTGTAAATCTAAAATATCCCCTAAGTCTCATATGTGTAAAAGATGATTGGATCATGGGGACCCCGCACCAGTTGGTGGATTTACCCTGGTCAGTTCACAGTTGGATATGCTGTTAGGATGTAGGGGGACTCACCCCTGGAGGTGAGTGGCTGAGGACCTGACCTAGAAGGATGTATGTGTTCTTTTGTTGTTGATACTGGAAATCACACTTAGGACCTTGCGCTTGGCAGACAGCTGCTTGGGCTGCTGAGCTCTGTCCCAGGTCCTTGGAAGGATCAATTCTTGTCCCTGGCTCCCACCTCTCTCCCTCTGTCTTACTTTTTGCTTGTTGCTGGGACAAATGCCCAACACTCAGAATGAAGGAAGGAAAAGTTTATTTAGCTCACAGTTTGTGGAGGTTTCAGTTCATACTGAAGTGGCTCTGAGGCAAACAGCTGCATCTCATGGCGGCAGAAAACAATGAAGAGAAGAGGAGGAGCTGTGGAGTCACTCAAGCCCTTCTCTGTTTTCTATGCTGTGAAGACCAGTGAAAAATGCAGCTCCCCCAAAGTGGCATGGCTGCTAAGTGCAGAGATCAAGTCCTCTCAAGTCTTCCGAAGACTGGAACTCCTCCAAGGAAGCAAGGTAGGGCCAGCAGTGAAGTCTTTCTCTACTCCTTTTTGTCTACTCTTTGTGCTGAGTCCCTCTGGAGTGGCCCTGTTGTGCCTTAGGGTGGAATCAATTGCACCCCAGGGCAGGCGCAATCATGCCCCTGGGTGGAACCAATCCTGCCCCAGGTTGGCCCTTCCCCTCCTGCAGGGTGGGGGGGCCCCCCATGCCCTGAACTGCCAAGTTGATTCAGCTAAGTTGACACAATTATCAACCAGTAACTACACCCTCCCTTTTCTTCCTGGCTGCCGTGGGCTGAGTGCCCTTCCCTCAGCCACGTCCCTCTGTCATCCTGTTCCTGCCGTGGAGTTGGCTGACCCTGGGCTGAAACCATGAATCGGAATAAACCTCTCTTCCTTTACGCTGTGCGTTTGAGGTACGAAGAGGGACAATGGATGAAGGTAGACTACAGATGTATAAATAGGGAAAAATAGAGGTTGGAAAGAGATAAAGTAGCTTGAAAGGGGGGAGAGGAGTGTCAGAGTGGGTGATGTGAGTCACAATTTGGAACAGAGGGACCAGAAAATCTGAGCACCCTACCTGTTTTTAAGAGTCACTCTTCCCATCCTTACTTACTCTGCTGGCTCTGTGCCCATAAACATAGGCCCCTTTGAGGTGTCACAAATGGAAACTGGAGACCACCTCAGTTGGTCGTTGGATACAGCCTGTCCCTGAGGAGGAGGAGGGTGAAGAGGAGGAGGAAGAAGAGGAGGAGGAAGAAGAGGAGAAGGAGGAGGGGGTGGAGGGGGAGGAGGGGGAGGAGGAGGAGGAGGAGGCAGCGAGGTCTTGGACATCAGCAACCAGTCACTTGGCATCTACGGTGTGGCTGTGTGTGCAACCCACAGGTGGCCTAAGGACAATGGTGCCATGAGGACTGGCCAGTGGCTTCCCCCAAAGGTATTAGCCAGTGGTAGAGGTGAATCCTAAATGCTGCATCCTCTCCTTGGAAGTACTTTTGCTACTTGACTTCTATGGCCTTGTAGCCTCTTGGGGTTCCCAGTACCCCCTAGCCATGTTTCTGGTTCCTGTTCACAGCCCGCAGGCACAGGTGCAGGTGTGTCTCAGGGCCAGGGCCCCTCCTCTCTACAATTGCTCACAAACCCATCCATTCTCCAACCTTTAAATACCATTTATAAGCTGAAGACTCTTAAATTTTTATCTCTACCTTGGACCTTGTGTTGAACTCTGGACTCATATATCCAACTGCTGGCTCGATGTCTCCACTCGATATCCTCAGGTCTAATAGCTGCCCTGGCTAGTAGAGTTCTCCACTCATGTCTATTATGGGGACCAGGGTGACTGATACCCACTGTCACCTTGCTGGCTCCCTGGTGACAGCATGCTAAAGCTATGTATCTCCAGAACCCCGTAATGGAGTCTGGAGCTTGGGTTGGGCTGGGTTGAACTGAGACCCATCTCTTGCCTTGAGGAGATGCTTTCCTTGGGCTGTACTGGGGTGGTAGCCTCCTCCCTCCCCTCCTCCCATGGTGCCAGGCCCAAGAGGTGGAGGGCGCCCCCTGCAGCTCCTGCTGCTTTCCCTTATCCCTTATAGAGTGACCTTAACGTGAAACCCAGGGACCATTTCTGAGGGTCAGACCCCACCAGGGCCCGCTGGTTCCCAGGTCACTTGAGACAAAAGCCACCCCCAACATCTCTTGATTCCCCCCACCTCTGTTCACTCCTCCTCCCTTCCTAAGTTATGTGTTCTTGGGGCAGTGTGTACCTCAGGATCACTGTTTCCTCTCCTTTTCTCTAGACCTTGCAGATTCCTGCTTTCTCCCATCCTTCCAACCCTGGCACAGGCACCACCTTCCCAGATGGCACACCTCTTTCTCACCCTGGGGTAGACTCTGGCAGAAGCAAATGCAGGATCTTTGCACTGAGCTCTGTCCCTAGTCCTTCCTCACTTATTGAGACATGGCTTCACTATGTTCCTGCAGGGTGCGGGAGTGGGGATGAACTTCGAATCCTCCTGCCTCAGCCTCCCTGAGTGCCAGGGTTTGGGATGTGCACAGCCTCTTCCAGCTTTTCAAATGTGTTCGTTCATAGGATTGACTCCACTGTGTGAGTGGAAGCTCCCTGGAGGCCAGATGTGGGTTCTGTCCATATATTTCTGGTCTGTGCAGTGCTTGGAGCATCATAGGTTTGCAATAAATATTCATTACATGAATGAAGAGTGAAGTCACTCATCAAAGTTCCTGACACATAACAGTGTTTGATAAATACTGGCTTTATACAATTTTGACTGTTTATATTTCATAAAATTCAGGAACTTGCAGAGCAGAAAAGGAAAAAAATATCCTATAATCCCATTGTTTGGCAGCTCCCTATTGACTTTTGAAAAAAGACAAAAATAATATATGCAGACAGTTAGAAAATCCCATTTGATATCAAAAGGCGCAGGCGGAGAGTTCTACCACCACCTCCCACACTGGCCCTGACAACTTCCACAGGATGCCGTCTCTTCTGGGGCCAGGAAGGAGCCCATCCAACAGGGACAATGGCCAGGGAAGTTTGGGGCACGGCTGGGAACCGGCCACAGGTGGTGTCGGATTCTGGCACAGACCCTGCCTGGTGTCATCTTTCTGCTCAGAGACCACCAGGGGCCCCCTGGGCTTAGGAATGAATTCACCCCCTCTATGGTTGCCTCTCGGGCTGAGCCAGCTCCAACTCTCCTGCCTCACTCTTGCCCTGTCACGGCACCCGAGCCGGGCTGGCCCCTTCCCAGGGGGCTTTCCCGCCTCTGGGTCTTGGCACGTGCCTTTCCACCCCTGGAAAGCCTTCCTCCTTGCCTCGGTTGGCCAACTCAACTCCAACTCCAGCCTCAGCACAAGAATGGTGCTCGCACATGAGGAGAGGGCACAGAAGCTCAGATGGCTGGCCTTATCCCTGTCGTTCTGATTTAGAAGTCCAGGAGACCTTGCAGCTTTGCCTTTTGAGCAAGTCTCTAGTTAGGTGAGTTAGCACATAACTTATAACCGGTGCTCAGGAGTCTGAGGAAGGAGGATCATAGGAAATTCACTGCTAGCCTGGGCTATATAGTTCAAGGCCAGCCTGGAATGCATAGTGAGACCCTGTTTCAAAAAAGAAGGGAAGAAAAGGAAGAAAGGAAAGAAAGGCTGCTTTCCTGCTGCTGCCTCTAAAGGGATCCTACTTTGGGAGCCACTAGGTTAAATAGTAATGCTTCTTTTAAACATGCCAGCTCACAGGTTCTTTCTGCAATCCCTTTCTAAATCCAATCCTCTTATAACTGTACTTTTCTTTCATACCACACCGCACATCTTTAATTATAAGCTTGCGTGTGCCCAATGACTATCTTCTTGACTCGAATGAACATGTCTGCTGTTCCTCCATCCTTTCTTAGGGCCAAAACAATAACAAAGACCCAAAAATGGATGTCATTCAGGATGGTCAAGAGTAACTTCATTGCACAATAGCAGAAACATTCAGAATGCCTGTAATCCCAGCACTGGGAGGCTGAGGCAGGAGGATCAGTGCGAGTTCAAGGCCAGCCTGGGCTACAAAAGTGAGCTCAAGGCCACTTGAACTGAAGAGTGAGACCCTGTCTTGAAAACATTTAAAAAAAAATGAAAATAATCAACAATGGCCACCATGAAGCAAGCACGTATTAAATGCCAGACAACAAACTTGGGCAGAATCTATGACTTTTATTTATTTCTGTATTTCCAATGCCAATTTTTAAAAACAAAGTTGAATGAATGAATGAATGAAAATATCATCACTTCATCATATCTAAGTTCCATATCCTTAGATTGAACTCAGTATGGATAGAAAACCTTCAGAAAAAAATTGCATCCGTACTGCGCATGTACCTTTTCTTGTCGTCATCATCCTCTGAGTGATGCAATCTGGCAACTCTTTACATAGCATTTACATTGCATTAGGTATTACAAGCAACCTGGAGATGATTGGAAATACATGGGAGGGTATGTGTAGGTTCCGCGCAAATGCTACCCCATCTGATATCAGTGACTTGAGAACTGGCACTGGGGCTCAAACCCTGTGGATGTCCAGGGCCAACAGATGCATTTCTCTTGGTTCCTCTTCTCCCAGGGAAACATTTCATTCTAGTACTAGTTTTCTGGACCCATTTCTCTCTGGGATGGGAGACCGGGATCCTTTGAAATCTTGAACTACATATGTCCTACCTCCCGGAATGATTGGCGGATCTCTTGGGATGTTGAGTTTGTTCAGGGCACCAGCAGAGACGTGGGGAAAGGCAGATACCTCTTCTTGCTCTTCCACTTATGTGGGTAATTCAGGATGGAAATAAGAAAGGGGCTGGGTGGGTGGGGAACCTTGCAGGCTGTTTTAATTCTCATTAAATACAAAGCTGAAAATAAGAAGATCAAAGCCGCATCGAAAAGAAAGAGACAAAAATAAAAGGAGGTGAGTGAAAGGGCGGGAAGGGAGGAAATGCAGGCGGAGCACGCAGGGGCTGCCCGCCCTGGAAACCGGTTCTCCTTTTCGAGCATCCGTGGGCTACCTGCCAAATCAACTGATTACATCTACAGGTAGAGTTGCCTTTTTATTTCACACCAGTTTTCACAGGCAGCGTAAGATAAAAATGGAAGAAACGTAGTGAACGGGAAAAGATGATTGAATGTTGATGTAAAAAGGGAGGCTCCAGGAAGCAGGGGGCGGGACGGGGCGGCGCTGGACCCATGGCAACAAGAGGTGGCTGGGAAAGGTGCTTTGAGTCACGTGGGCTCCCCAGCTCCATTATTCCTGTCTAGATAGAGTCGGTGAAAATCTCTCCCCTTGGGCCCGGCGGGGTGGCTCAGTGGTCTAAGGCGCCTGCTTGGGAGCTTGGGTGGCTTCAGGGACTGCGGTTCGATCCCCGTTATCACATGCTGCGCCAGCCCTGCTCTTGGGGTGGGCTGAGCCCTGCTCTTGGGGTGGGCTGAGCCAGCCATAAAAAATGAGTGAATAAACAAACAAAGGAGCTGAAACAAGAAAAAATAAGTAAATAAATAAATAAATTAGAAGAAAAGAAAAGAAAATCTCTCCCCGCAACCCACCCCCAGCCCCTTAGCCTTCGCCTCAGGGACAGATGTTTCCCAGGCTTCTGAGAGCACCCTGAGCGGCTTCTCTTCTGAGCCCAACTCTGAAGTCGCAGCACCTGGCGAGAAAAAGTGTCATCAGCAGCACAAGGCTGCCGACAACTCTCTGCCTGGTTGTGAGTCTCTTCTGCGCCTCGGGCCTCAGTTTCCCTCTCTGATGCAGGAAGTGAACCCCTCCCTTGATGGTGCTGGGGCGTGCTGATGGGTGAGAAGTCTGAGATGCTCTTTATAAATGTCAAGAACTGTGATCAGCCTGCCGAATCTCAGCAAACAAATCTGTTTCTAAGGGTATTGTGGGCAGAGGAGGTGTCAGGCAACGCCCTCTCAGATTCCCATTAAATAGTTCGAAGCCGCGGCAGCAGCACACGGTTAAGCAGGGCCAGGGCCACACAGACTCAACTGCGGGTGCACCCGCTTGCCTGGCTGGCTGGCCTGGCTCTCAGCACAGCTGTGGCCAGAGATGGAGC
The DNA here is from genome assembly GCA_004027025.1 of Myocastor coypus. Classification (NCBI taxonomy): domain Eukaryota; kingdom Metazoa; phylum Chordata; class Mammalia; order Rodentia; family Myocastoridae; genus Myocastor; species Myocastor coypus. The sequence continues at coordinate 206,595 of PVJA010000006.1, read as the reverse complement.
GCAGTACCTGCGTGGAGAAGGTATCAGTGCAGAGAGGCCTCAGGACAACTCTGTTGGCTCTCTGTGGGTGATTTCTCTCCACAAAGTTGGCCATGCTCGGGGCTCTAGAATTATGAAGACAGAGCAGAAGGAAGCCCAATGAGAGAAAGGACCTGTCCTTGCCTTGTAGCTTAGTAGAGACAGCAGGGAGATCGGGATCTACATGTGCTAGCTCCTGCCCCTGTGCAGGGGACTCTATGTGTGCCTGTGTGTGTGTGTGTGTCTCTGTGTGTATCATTTTGTGTATATACTCCTGTATGTGGCTATGTACATGCATGTCCTTATGCCTGTGTGCATGCATGTGTGCTATGTGCACATGTGTGCATGCCTGTACCTGTGTGTGTGTGCGCTCTTGCACTCAGGTGTGTGCATGTGTGGAGAGGGCCGAGTTGTACACAGTATACTCTTCTGGGAAGCGAGCTACTTGGGAGGCCCATAATTCCAGGTGTGTGTGCTTGGCTCCTAGGATGGGAGACAGAAATGACAGGCACATTTGCCTCGTAAACTCAGAACAGGCCCTGCCTGGGGAGAAGCGTGTCAGGAGTTGTGTGAAACACTGGATGAAGTTGTTGCTTGTATTCCCTCTTTACAGCCCCCAGGAGAGGTGCCTGCACAGAGCCTGTCACTCAGCCTGCCGGGCAAGGAGCTCTAGGCCCCGGGCTGCCCACTGTGCTGGGTGGGGAGGATTCAGGGAGGCATCTACTTATCCCAAGTCCCCCAAAATATGCACAGTGCTCAGTGGGAGCCCTGCATGTGGGCAGGGCCAGAGAAGAAGCCAGGGCACTCTTAGGAGCTGCGAGGTGCTGTGGTCCACAAATGTCACATCCTGCCCCTCACCAGTTATTACTCTGGGTGTCAGTGCCTTTGCAGTGCCTATGATGATAGCTGTTTCTAAGGTGGGGTGAGGCGGTGGGTCACTCTCGTCTTCTCTGCTACCTTGAGAAAGAAGCAAGAAGGGACCCGGATGCAGACGCGGAGGCACCCGCATCCACCCCATGGATTGCCAACTGACCCTGTAGGTGGCCCGCTGTCCACTCCTTGGAGGTCTCAGCCTCATAGAAAGTCTACATGTGCAGAGGTCTCCCCACCTCAGCAGCAGCCCTGGGGTCTTAGCCCATGGGAGAGACCACCTTTCAGGACAGCTGAACTGTGAGGAGCCAGCTGCCCAGGGGACTCCCTACTCTGGGATGGAGACTTGGCCCTCGACAAAGTCCCAGTTCCCCTGCTACCCTCTTAGAGCCCTAGAGGGGGCGGCCCCTGTCATGGTAGTAACCTACTCACCACAGGCTCCTCTGTCTTCCTGGCCCCCCTCTCTCACCTTCTGCTCCCTCCTTGTGCCTGCCAGGACCAACTCCTGAATAGGCAGCAGGTGCTGCAGTCCTTGCCCAAGGGCCTGCTTCTGGGAGCACCCCAGTGCAGACAGGAGGATCCTCGATCACATGCAGTGTACAGTGACCTGAGCTCGGGTGTCCCAGCTGTCCAGCTCAGCAGTTGGGGGATGCCAGACATTAGCCCATCCCTAACTTCTAAGCTCCTGTCTCTGAATTTGTAAAACAAACTGAATGCTGTGCGATTCCTTAAGTCTGCTTCTCAAATATTGAAAAAAATCAGATTTGTTTGGAGTTTCCGTAGGGCAAAAAGGCAGGCAATGCACTGTATATCTGGATTACAAGATTAAAGATCAATACAGTGTCACACAGAAGCAAGTGTTCAATTGGGTGACAAATTCAAAATAGAGTTGGGAGCGAGAGAGGAAGGATGTTGTCAGAGAAGACTGCTTCGAAGAGTTGAATTGGGCTTAAAGGACAGATGTGACCAGATGTGGTGGGTGGAGGTGGCTTCCACCACCAGACTCTGAGGGTGGGGTATTCACAGGCCCAGAAAGCTGCTTTTGCAACCAGGTGTCTATGGTGCTGGACCCCTAGCTGTTACCTCTATTGGCACAGGGGAGGTGTTAGGGTTGTAGCGATTTTTCTTTTCCATGGCTACCTGCAATTTTTTTTTTTTTTTTTTTAGAAAAGGGGGCCTTGGACCATGAGAATACATTATCTATATCCCTTCTCTTTCCCTCTCCTGTGCCATGGGGCTCCATTCCCCCTTCTCCTCTCTTCCTGTCACACCCCTTAGCATCCTACGGCATTCTCTTCTGCTTCCCATTTCCAAGCCCACCCTCCATTTCCCACCTTGGCCAACTGCTCCATCCCATCACACCCAGCTCTGGCAGAAGAAGGGATTTTTGGCACATGGGAGACTTTGGAAGGCAGTGCCCTGGGCACAGCCTACAGGGCACTGAGAGCTGTGGTCACGGAGAGTCTCAGAGGTTGTCTTGGTCACTCGTTTGTTGATCAGCCACCGATACACATATAACTTAGAGGAGGAGAGGTGAAATCTAACTTAGGTTTTCTGGAGGACTTTGTCCCTGGTTGCTAGGCTTTGAGGCACGAAGAGCGTGGGGGAGGGTCTGGTGGAGGAAAGCCACTCAACGTCTCGTTAGCCAGGAAGTGCAGTGCAGAGAAAGGAGACGCCCTGGAGAGAGATCGGCCCTTCCAGGCCATGTGCCCAGTGAAGCACCTCCTAACAGCTCTGAATCTATGGTCCTGTCATCCTCCGGAAGCCCCACCTGGGAATACATGAGACTTTGGGAGAACATTCTAGATCTTAACCATCCTGGGAGTGGAAGTTATGGATCTCGTAAGACAAATGGCCCAAAGGAGGCAGCAGCAACGCTATCTTGGGGAGGAAGAGATAGCTGTGTAGTCTGAGCCTGAGCAAGACCTCCCTGGCCTGCTTCTCACCCTGCCTGGTGAGCTGGGGCCAGGCCTTCCGGGAAAGCAGTGTCAGACGGGAGGCTGTACTCATGCCTGCTTGGCGAGGGGTGTTCTCCACTCGACTTTCCCTGGCTGCTGCACAAAGCAAAAAGAATGCACACAGTGACTACGGGCTCAGGTACTGGTTCCCAGCAGCCCAGTCGGAGTCAGGCCCTGGCCTTGCAAGCTGTGTGGCTGCGGCAAGCTTCTGGACCACTCTGTGCCTCTTATGTGACTGGGCTGTGGTGACGATTAGATGGCTGTGACACAAGCAGCACTGTGGAATTCCACAGTGGAATCTGCCATCAGCGGCTGCTGTCATCGTTTATTCTTGTGGAAACGGAAGATCTGATGTTTGAGTTTGATTCCCTAGGACATGTGTTCCAGGGTAAGCACCGGCTCTGTGCAAGGAGCCATCAGCTCTGACTCAGGGTGTGTGTGCCCAGCCGCTCTGGCAGTAGACCCCAGGGTGAGAGCAGAGGTGATGTTTGAAGGGGCCTTGAGCCCTGGCACCTGCTCTGCCAGCCTTGGCCTTCACCACCCTATGCTTAGTAGGAGACTGAATGGGTGGATGCTGTGACTCTGGGCCTCTACTGGCCTGAAAGGGGTAGCGGCTCTCTTCCAGCCATGTGTCACCGCAGCCTCTCCTCCCTCCTTCCCTCTCCTCTCTTAGCTTCAACAAAGAAGACTGAGCCAAGAGGTCTAATATTGCCTGCTTAATGGCTTATAGATCGCTAGTGAGTCGGGCCTGATGGAAGTGTCTGTTAAGGCTGGCATGGGGATCCTGAGTCAAATGGCCCGAGACAGAGTCCTGGCTGTCTTCCAGACCACTCTGGGAAGGTGCTCTGTGGTAGTACACTCAGTTCTCAGGAGCTTGGGCAGGCCAGGGAGACAGAGGTACCTTTCGGACAGGCCAAGGCCCCCGACAGCAGCGCTCTAGGGTCCTATCTGGAGAGCAGGGACCCTCCTGAGTCCAGGGTGGTGCTAGCTGTGTATTCGTTGGACTGTGTGCAGAGGCCAGCTATCCAGATTCACCCAGAAACAAGCCCAGGAAGTGCTAATTAATGAGCACTAATTTAAAAAGAGGCCAGACCAACCTACAAATGGATTCCGAATTATGGGATTTTAAAACATGATTTTAGCACTGGCAAGTAAATAGGTTTCATTAGACCCTATAAAATACAGGCAGTAGCTCCCAAGGCACACACGCGAGTACACACACGCGAGTACACACACACACACACACACACACACACACACACCCTCATCCTGAAGTAATTCACAGTAGGCCAGGGAAATTTGTGGCATACAATTGTACTACCTGGTGCTTAGTAAAATTAAATGACCAACACGGTGACCCAGAGGTTCTCGAGGACCTGGTAACATGGACAGAGGAGCGATGAGTAACTGCCCATCTACGTGTCTGTCTGAAAATTGGTGCCTACTCCACAGGGCTCCCTGAGGTTGGCTATTCCCCACACCCCCTTTCCCCTCCGAATATCACGCCTGGTCTACTGTGACATCCTGTGCCCACGATCCTAGTTTGCACAGATAAATTCCTGGCTTGCTATAAGGAAACACATTTGTTCTCAGAGAACAAACAGCGAGTGCAGGGGCCCTTGGGTATAGATACGTGAGGACCCAGAACTGAGTCCACCTGGAGGCCTGATTCCCCAGCTCCCGCAAAATTCCTGAAAAGAAGATGAAGCTCAGTGCTTTCCAGAAGCTTCCAAAGCCAGGGTGCTTCAGTCTCCAGGGCTCTTTAAGAATCATTCAGCGTTCACCTCCAAGGGGCGGCTTGGCATTTCCATCTCTTCAGCTGGCAAAGCGTAAATTTGGATATGAGCAGAAAATATAGTGACATCAAGGTTACGTGGCCTGCAGCTGACAAGACGGATGGCCGTCAGGAACCGGTCCTTCCTGGCTTCTTCTGGGTCTGCACTTTCTCTCTCCACCTCTCTTTCTTTTAACCTTTTTTTTTTTTTTGAAAAAAAGAAAAAGAAAACATTTTCAGAGACTTTAATAACTGTGGAAGGGTGCTGTAAGGCGGGCAGGGAAATCGATCATTTTTATTCGGTTGTGCGCGATAAAATGTAAGTTGGGGCAATAAATCTTGTTACCTTGAGGGGAAAGAACAGTGTGGTGGGCCATTAATATGATTCCCTTTTGGAGCTTTTAATGAATGAATGAAGCCCCTGAACTGAGTAATTAGGAGTGATAGCTTCCCCCTCCCTGGTGGGACTCTGGGTTTCTGACTCAGCCAGGGGCTGGGGGCGGGGCTAGCGCTATCCTCCATTCAGGCCGCTGCCGGTTTCCCATCTCTCTCTCATCTGCTTGCATTTTCTATCTGTTATGTTAAATCAGTGTCTCACCACCAACATGCCTAAAGAACCCACCGATGCCAGACTACACAGTTAGCCTCCCAGGGGCTGCAGAAGAGTAACTCAGAGTCCCAGGCGAGTTGCCCTCAGGAGTGGGGTGAGGCTGGGCTTGGGGAGGGGCGTGGGAATGATCGGCAGGCTGGGGGGGATGGGCATTTGGGATGTGGCGCAGAGAAGGCTGCTGGAGGAAGGGACTAGAATTCTAGATTCACAGCTTCTCGGGGGCTTGGGGTGTGGAGCTCATTCCTAAGTCATTACCAGCTCCCCAATTTTCCATGAGGGTTAAGAATTTTACCCTGGGATCTCTTGACCTGTAGATGTCCAGGTGCCTGTCTACTCATGTGGGCCACAGTCCCCTGGGGGCATGCCAAGAAGTGAGGGAAGGGTCTTGTGTTGGTTACAAGGACCAGCTTGGGGTACCATATATGTCAGTAACTATCTCGGGCTTTGTTCTCAGGATCTCAAGAAATCAAATCAGGGCTGCAATCCTGGCCATCTCTGTCTGCCATGACAAAGTGCCATAGAGTGGGGGCTTCAGAGAGCAGACATTGATCTTGTGTATGTCCCAAGGCCAGATGGAAGCTCAAGATGATTTGGTGCTGGTAAAGTCTTTCTTGCTAGCTTATAGGTGGTTAGCTTATTGCTGTATGTGTGTGTGTGTGTGTGTGTGTGTGTGTGTGTGAGAGAGAGAGAGAGAGAGAGAGAGAGAGAGAGAGAGAGAGACAGAGAGCGAGTCTGTAGTCTTCCTCTTCCTCCCAAGAGGCCACTCATACTGTCACAGGCGCCCTACTCTCATGATCTCCTCTAACTATAATCAAAGACCTTGCTTTTTCAGCTTCCCGTTGCTGTCACAAACATCTGAGATCGCCAGCCGATAAAGAGTCAAGGTCTGTTTGGGCTTCTGGGTTTCAAGGCTCAGTCTGTGCCCAATTGGCCCTGTTGCCCTTAGACCTGTGGAGAGACACCAGTCATGGAAGGCAGTGAGGGGAAGAACAAAGCTGTTCGCCTCACGGCTATGACACAAGAGAGAAAGAGCTGAGAGTCCCACAGTCCCCTTCAAGGGCACACCTCAAATGACAGAACCTCCCACAGCCCACATCCTAAAGGTTTCCCACTTCCAAACAGTGCTGAAGCTGGAGGCCAGATCTTCAAGGAATATTCCAGATCCAAATCATAGCAGCCTATGTCTTTAAATACATCCCACTAGAAGTTGGGGCTTCAATGCATGAACTCTAGGGGGATAAAACTTCACTTCATAGCACACCAGGAGGGTGGGGATCAGCTCTTTCTTCTTTAGGGACACTTGTGGGCAGTGGGGGAGGGAGAGAGGTTTCATAAGGGAGCAGACAAGGAGTGGCCTCTGCTGCCAGAGGGGAAAATGTGTGTGGGAGCCCCCACACCCTCCACTTTCCAGTCACTCCTCAAGCCATAGGCTGGGGTTCAACAATGCTCAGGACGTGGCCAATGGGAAGCCGCCGTAACATCAACGGTGGGTGAGTGGCTTTGCAAGCAAACGCAGCACGTGCAGTTATTCCAGAATAACTTGCTCCTGTTTACTTCTCTGGCCTGGGCTGTTTGCCCTGAACATCACCACTGATTGACTTGAACTTTTCCCCTGTAAACCCCAGCATGAGTGTGGCTGGGGTCCCCTGGAGCCAGGGCATGGGTACACATCACCTCGTTGAACTCGGTGTGGTTGGGGCCACAAGTTTTGTTCCAATGGTGAGAACACTTGGGCTGGGGGAAGGGAGGGTTTATCCAAATCTTTTAACTTTAAGTGGTGAGACAAGAATTTGAAGCCGTGTCTGTCTGCTCCAAAGATGGAGCCCTTCTGACACATTGAGGTGTTTCTGTGTGGGGACCCAGATGTTGACTGGTCACCCCAATCCAGCATTGCTTCACACAGCAAACACAAGGCAACAGAAAAGGTGATTACATGCACTGGAGCTGAGGTGCCATGTTACACCCACTGGTGGCATCAGTGTGACCACAGTGGGTCAGTGTGACATCCCAGAAAACAAAGACAGCTGATTGCTTTCCTCATTGGGCTGTATGCTTCTAAAGATATCTGAAGCACACCTGAGTTAGAGGCACCAGGACAACAGCATGCCACACTGATGTGTTGTGAGTGTGGGACACACATCCCCCGGGGACACAAAGTAAGTATTCGCCAGCGGTCTGGGTATATAAATTAGAGTATATTCACACTAGGTGATGCTATGTGCTATTGAAAACAATTAATTAGCTCTGCACCAGAGTGCTCCCTGGGGAACTTTTGAGTAAGAAAAGAGGAAGACACTAGATATCACATTATTCAGTGAAACAGACAATGACCGGAGCCCAGCTGTACGTGTATTATATGCACCTGTCTATGTATGAGTGAATCCGAGTGGGTGTACATAAACAGTCACATGAATATATTACCTAGGTGCATGAGTGCTGGCTACACACACAGTCAGCCCTCTATACCTGCAGCTTCTGCAGCCACATTATGACCGTTAACTGTGATGTCGTGATTGCAATTATAAGACCCTGTGGATGGGCAAACCACCACTTAAGGTGCATCTGGGTGGCTCTGAGGGGGTTGGGCAGGCATGATCTTGGGTACCACCTTTGTTCCTTGGCCCTTTCGTCTCTGGTGCTGCTCCTTTACTTTGCTTTCCAGGGGTTCTCCCACATTTCTGCCATGAACTGGGTTGTCTGAAACCATGCACCAAATAAAATCTTTCCTCCTTTATGAGTATCAGCTAATGTGACTCAGTGGTAGGAAAACTGACCAATACGCATGGCTTCAACCAACCTCAGAAAACGGCTTCTGCGAAATTGTACTTGTCCTGAAATGTGTGAGCCTTTTTTCTTGTCATTTTTCCTTAAACAACACAGCATGACAACTGTTTACATAGCATTCACATTTTGTTTATTATAATTCATCTGGAACTGACTCCAGGCCTGTAGGTCATGGGCCAACACTGTGCTATTAATGCAAGGGATTTGAGTCTCCAAGACTTTGTTATTCATAAGGAGGCATCCTGGAGCAAAACACCTATGAATATAGAGAAATGACTATATTTACTTGTTTTTAATTTATTTTTATTAGTATGTCTTTGCAGTATATAATGATTGCATTTATAATGGTAAGCTTGCCTATATTCATTACACATCTTAATTTCTTGTCATCATTTTCTCCCCTTATCCCTTAGATCTGTCCCTACTTCTTATAGATCTTGGTCCTCCTTCCATTTGTAAAAGCTCCACTTACAATTCTTCAGCTCTTTTTCTACTCCCTCTCCTTTCCTTTCTCTGTCTCCCCTTCATTCCACCTTGTCCCTTGCCCCACTTGAAAAAGATTTCCCTACCTCTTATCAATCTTTTATTTTGCTCTTTATGTTTTTGAGGGTTCCTCACACAAGAGAAATCATGCAATATTTAAGCTTGGGTGTCTGATTTATTTCACTTAATATCATGGTCTCAAGGTGCATCTATTTACCTAAAAAGGCCTTAAGCTCATCTTTCTTTATAGCAGAGTAATATTCTATTGTGTATAAATACCACATTTTCTTTATCCATTCATTCATTAATCTCCATAGGCCATTTCCAAGATTTAGCTGTTATAAACTGTGGTGACATAAACATGGGTATGGGTAACTCACTGCAATATGACAACTTTAACTCTTTTTTGGAATATAACTAGAAGGAAAATAGTTGGGTGAAATGGAATTTCTATTTTTAGTTTTCTGAAGAACTTTCATACTGGTTATACTAGTTTACATGCCCAACAACAATGTAGAAGAGAGTTGCAGGGGCCAAAATGAAGTTCAACCTTTTTGTGACTTTGGACCAGAGAAAAAACCATAAAAGGCATTTCAACGTGCCTTCCCACATTCACAGGAAAATTATGTCTTCCTCTCTTTCCAAAGAGCTGAGACAGAAACATAATGTTCACTCTATGCCCAGCCGAAAGGCTGATGAGGTTTGGGTTGTGTGAGGACACTATAAAGGTCCAGGCTTACAGGAAAAAATATGTTACCTACGTTGAATGGGTGCAGTCAGAAAAGGCAAATGACACAGCTGTCCACATGGGTATTCACCTCAGTAAGGTGGTTGCCACCAGGCTAAAACTGGACAAAGACTGCGAAAAGATCCTGGAATGGAAAGCCAAGTCTCACTAAGTAGGAGAGGAAAAGGGCAAAGACAAGGAGGAAACAACCGAGAAGATGTGGGAATAAAGCCCTCCTCTGTGCAACTTTTAATTAAGCACTGCTAGAATGAAAACAACAGCAACCACAGCGTAGAAGGGTTCCTTCTCCGCCACAGCCTCACCAGCACTTGTTGCTGTTTGATTTCTTGATGGTTGTCATTTTTTCTGTAGTAAGACGGCACCTCTGTGTTGTCTTAATTTGCATTTCTCTTATGACTAGTGATTCTGAACAGTTTTTCGTGTATTTATTGGCTATTTGTACTTGAATTATCTATTAACTGTGGTTATCCATCTTTTGGTGGGGCTTTTTCCTTGGGAGGGGGTCTGATTTTTGTTGTTGTTGTTGAGTTCTTTATAAATTCCAAATGTTAAGTCTTCTGTCCCAGGAATAACAGCAGGAAAAATTTTCCATTCTATAAGTTGCCTTCTCATTTTGTTAGTTGTTTCTTTGGCTGTGTAGCTTTTTAATTTGATATGGTCTCATTTGTTGATTCTTGGAATGATTTCTTGTGCCAATTGGATTTTTTTTGGAAAGTCCTTGAATGTACCTGTATCTTCAAATATTTTATCTTCAGGCAGATTGCTACTGTTTTAGCATTTAGGTCTTCGATTGATTTCGATTTTAGTTTACTACATGGTGACATACCTGGATGCAGATCCCATCTTCTGCACCTAATATCCAATTTTCCCCGGTGTCATTTATTAAAAAGGTCACCCTTCCTACCATGTGTGATTTTAACCATTTCATCAAAGATGTCTTGAGTTGTTTCTGCTTCCTTTATTCTGTTCCATTGATTCACATATTTGTTTTTTTCATATCATGCTGTTTTTTAAAATTATTGTAGGTGTTTTTTAAAAAAAAAAAAAAAAAATATATATATATATATATATATATATATATATATATATATATGTATTTGGTACAGGGTCCACAGGGTCTTACTACGTAGATCAGATTTGCAGTGATCCTCCTGTTTTCAGCCTCCCAAGCGCTGGGATTACAGGTGCATCCCACCACGCCCAGTCTCAATTGTTGGCTCAGTGTGCCATGGGGGTGGAGCCAGCACTCAAACCCGGGATTGAACCCTGGTCCCTGCATCTGCCTAAGCAGGCACTTTGGTCTGCTGAGCTATCTGACCAGCCCTGTAGCTTTGTAATATAACTGGAAACCTGAGGCTATGATGCTTCCTGCTCTGCTTCTGTTACCCAGGATTGATTTTGCTACTTGAGGTGTCTTCTGGTTCCAGATGAATTTTTTGATGGTTTTCTCCAGATCTGTCAGGAATGCTGTTGGTATTTTAATTGAGATTATGTTAAATCTGTTTATCAGTTCTGCAAGTGGAACCATGTTGATTATATTGGTTCTGCCTATGAACACAGGATATTTTTCCACTCTCTGATGTCCTCTTGGGGCTCCTGTTTCAGAATGATGTAGTTCTTTGTTGCAGAGGTCTTTCATTTCCTCTGCTGGGTTAATTCTGAGTATTTAATTTAGTAGGAAGTTCGCCTAGTTAGTGGTTAGCATGCATTCCCAGTAGTTCTGGGTGAAGGATAGAGGAAAAGTGGCAAGGAAAGTCAAGATAACAAACACAGATGAAAGTACATAGGCAAAGCATGCGTATGGCCATGTTCATGAATTTGTGTAAAGATATGGACATGCATACAAACGAATCCAGGAAAAGATATACTTTTTGTTTTCCTTGACCTCAGAAAAGGGCAAGAGGACATGTCCTAACAGACTCCAAGGCACTGTGCAGAGCCCGAGGACCGCTTTAATGAAGTCACCTTAGTGATCACAAAGGCCTTACAATAGCAAGGGTGTGTTTACTCCTGGGCTTCATTCACTCCGTTTGAGGTGCTGGGGTCCAAACCGAGGGCCTCATATATGTTAGACAAGTTCTCTACCACTGAGCTGCAACTTTAACCTACTTATTCCACCGTGATGTGGGGACTTACCTGGTTGCTGCCTCGGAGACCCCACTTGGCTCAACGGTAAGCTGAACGATGGAAGGAAACTTTTGCCAACCTTAGGGCGACCATAACATTTACCATCCCAAGAGGGAGCCCTTGAGAGCAATCAGGAGAGCTTTCGATCCTATTGGACAACAGATACAAACCAGGTCTGTCCCTGAAAAACCAGGAGGTAGGGTAGGGTGATCTTGGCTAGGTCTCTCACATGGTACATATCTGCATGCAGATGTCCATGTTGAGATATCCAGAACTCCTAATTGTTATAACTAGAATTGCTCTTACTGATCTTCACTGCAGGAGCAAGGACCCTTTCTCCTTAAGAGTGTTATTTGACTCTCAAAGTCCCTGCCTAGATGCTCATGCAGTGCTCCAGCCTGAGCAGGCCTGGGGTTTCTGTCTGCAGCCTCTGAAAGTTGGTGTGGCCCTCAAAAGACGGAACTGGTCATTAGACTAGGTCACCAGGGCACTTTGTATGTGGCGTTAGCAGCCTGGATTACAAAACCAGTGTGTGCTGACCAATATACAAATGCAGGTGTACTCATCCCCTACCTAGCTAACTCGGGGATATTTTGTTCCCTTCTCAGTACCCTTCCCAAGCATCCCAGGAAACCTAATTTAATTCAATGGATCCAATAGAAGTGATGACTGGACCAGAGGATCTTGGAAGTGAGAGAAGAGTAACTAAGACAGCCATCACTTAAGGTCACAGGCAGGATTTCCCCTGAATACAAGGAGGAATATTATTTGAAATGGCAAAAAGAAGACTAACACAAAGGAAGCAGAGTGCACAGGTAGGGATGAGGGAAAGGTGTGGGTGATACTTTTAGCCCCTAGATCTGCAGAGGTCACAGTTAGGACATTGCTGGTAGGTCCCTACGAGCCAAGGACTGTGAGCATCCCCTGAAGTTTGCAGAGGCAAGGAGTGAGTTTTTTTCCCAGGAGTTTCTTATGAATAATTTTCCAACAGATTTCTGTTGAGCTGCATCCCGTTTCCTTTTACAATATTTTCTACTGTGACAGGGTCTCTCTGAATCCCTAAGTTGTCCACGTTGGACTCCAAATGGTGAGCCTCCAGGCTCAGCCTCCCAGAGTACCAGGATTATAACTGAGCTCTGCCGCTTTGAGCCCAGCTTCTTAACTTTAACTGGATAAACTCAACCTTGGATTTCTGACCTCCATAACAGTAAGGCAGCAAATGCATGTGTGTTTTAAAGCATTGAATTTATGGTAATTTTTTTTTTTCAGCAGCCATAGAAAATGAATACACCAGCTTCCTGGTTGTTGGAACCAAACTCACTTGAGTTAGGTTTGACGTTCTATCATTTGTAACTCTAAGAATCCTGAGCATTCCCCAACCCCAGAGGGCAGACATTGTTCTTCAGCGTAGCCTCTCTCACTATGAAACTCTTCAGCTTACTTTCACGTCTCTTACCTCTGAAGATCTAAGATGGGGCATTTGAGTGGCACATTTTAAGAGATTTGTTCAACTTTCTCCTGCAAAAGAAGGATTCTGCTCAGGGCCAGCTGCGCCACACAATTTACCTGAACAGTAGGTGGATTCTGTGCCTACCCTGAGTCCAGGCAGCAGGGGGCCAGGAGATCTCGGCCAGCTCAGAAATGTGCTGGGCAGCGGGAGGGTGCGTTTGAGCATCTTTTTCCCTGCATCTCCATGCCTGGTCCAGAGCTGCATCTTCCTCAGGGTGACTTTCCAGGGAAGAACCCTGGAGACTCAGAGCCCTCTGACCTAGGCCTAGTCCTGGGCTCCACATCCAGCTGTGCTCTCTCTTCACTCAGTGCTCTACACCTTCCTCACAAAGTATGTTTCAGTGCAGAGGCGCCTGTGGCTGCCATGAGGCTGGTCTCTTGTGATGGTGGAATGTAGACACCATCTCTTCTTCCCAACCTGATTGTTTTGACAGCTTTGCCAAATTACAAAGCAAAGTCCCCATTTGGTGAGGAGAAAAGCAATATTATGGCAGGGATGTCTCATTCCTTTGAAAATCAGCAGTAAGTGAATTTGCATCCATTTAGTAGTAAATATGTCTGGCTGGCCCCAGCTCCAGTGCGGTTTAGATGCACTTGGGTCTGCTTTATTATTTTACGATGGCGAGAAAGGGAGGAGGGAGGGGAGAAGAAGGGAGGGCGAAAGAGGCAGAGAGTGATTTCTTGGGGTGGGAACACTGAGGACGGGAAAGTTTCATGCTTTTTTGGAAGCGTCTCTTAGCTGGTGGCTGGATTGAACCAGTCCAACCAGGGTGGACAAGGCTTTGTCGGGAAAAGAAATAACCCCCCTTTCCTTTAGTGTGCTATGATTTAGAAGAATCTGAAGAATCCTTGTCTTGACATGCTCTCTAAAACCCTGTTTAAAATTCAGCTGGAAAGGCCCTGGGAAAGATAGAGAGGCCTTTGCAGAGGGAGGGAAGTGGAAGACATTTGCCAGCAGGCTGCCCTGCCCGAGGGAGTGTTTCATGCAAATTTGTTTAAAGTCCCAGGTCAGTAACTGCTGGGAAGGAAACTGATAGCTCCTTTTAAAGACTAAAGTGGACACCATCCCTTTCTGATTGGGAGGAAGCCCGAGGCTGAGTGTTTTAGATTCTCTGCACAGGAATGCCCTGGGTGACCCTCTTCTCTTTTTGCCTCCTGCGCATGGATGAAAGGCAAGTCTAGCTGGGGAGACAGAAGAGCGAGGCTGAGACACGAAAGAGGACCAGGGTGCATGTGACTTCCAAAGTGGGAACCACCAAAATGGAAACGGAGCCGCCAGCAAGACCAAGCCCAGACTTTTGTTTAAAGTGATGCTGAGAATCCAACCCAGGCCATCAACCATGCTGGGCAAGGGCTCCATTCCTAATGCACTCCCAGCCCGTAACTGGGGCTTTTTGACATAGTCCTAAAGAATTCCTGAACTTGAGCCTTTAATTACCCTCAGTGCTGCTCATCAGCAGGTACTGGAAGCCAGGTAAACAAACTCCAGGGCACAGAGTTGAGTTCAAAATTCCAGCCCAGCCTGTGAGGTGGCATACCCTGTAACCTCCCCACACTATGAGAGGTCAAGGCAGGAGGATCACAAGTTTATACCCAGCCTGGGGAATTTAATGACTTATTGAGATATTGGGGAAAAAAAGATGTGGGGATGTAGCTTAGTGCGAAGTCTCTGGGCCCAATCCCCAGCATGGCAAAAAATACTATCAACCAAAGTCACAGAGCGCCTTAAGGAAGTCTTTTTGAGACAGGGTCTCATTATGCAGGCCAGGCTCGCCTTGAGCTCACCTTGAGCTCTTTGTAGCCCAGGCTGGTCTCAAACTCACACTGATTCTCTTGCCTCAGCCTCCCAAGTGCTGGGATTACAGGCGTGTGCCACCACGCCCAGCTAGGAAGTCTTTTTTGTTCATCCCTGCTTCTCCATCCATGGAAGTTAACAGCGCCCCCCTTGCATTTTCCTGGCAGCCTCAGCTCTACTCTTTTTACACAGCTTTGCAACAGTCTGACAAACAGAATGTATTCCAGGGAAATACGCATTGATAAAGTAGCTGACTGTCACTTGTCATTGCCTCCATTGACACGGAGAAGCATGTGACTTGTCCAATAAGGTCTAGATGAGACAGCAGGTAGCCTTGTCCTTAAATTTACACCCTAGATGCTTTGCCTGTCCCAGACTATTTCTGACCCATCAACCCAGGGTCACCCAAGGTCATACAACTCGACGAGGGCCAACCAGGAATCTGATCTACCACTGCGCCCCTGGACTGCCAGTCCCATAGGTGATCATATACTTACCAGTGTGTGACTAGCACCTTGTTACTTCAGTTGATATTCATCCTGTCTGGATGAGGCAGGGATTATTATGAGCTGCATTTTATAGATGAGGAAAATGAGGCACAGAACAGTTGAGTCACTCAGCCACTCAGAGTCACCCAGCCAATGGCTGGAAGACTCTGGTTTCTCCAACAGCCGGTGGGGGCTGCTGGTGAGGGAGAGGTCTTCAGGTTCACAGCTTGAGCTTTGCTAAGCCCTGTTGCACCCCCAGTGCATTGTCAAAGGCGCTAGGAACTCCTGGCTCACGCCCAAGTAGAATTTAGCGTCTGACAGGATGGGGTGTTAGACATGTATGTGGGCGATCAAGAGGCAGTGTGAGGCAACAGGGAGAAGGTAGCCTCTGGAGACTTTGGACAAAGCAGTTGGACTAGATTCTGAGCTTTGAGTTTGCAGCTGTATGGCCTGAAAATAGCATGCGTAGCCTTTCCTTCCCAGGCAGCACAATTGTTGGCGTGAATAGAGGTGGCTGTGGCTGCCTCGCTCAGTTCCTCAATGCTTCTGAGCCTGGGGGAAGTAGAGACAGGTGCATAGCAGAGCCACCTCAGCCTTCACCCCACATGACAGTAGCAGCCAGCTGTGAGCACCCCCATGGTGCCCACCTGGAGGCTGCTTCAGCCTTGTTTACTGTAGCTTTTATTGAATCTGACTAGTCTAGAAATAATTGCACTAATATTATTGACATTAATAGTATGGCAGGATGTATTTATGTTGCACTTCTTCCTCGAGGAACACTTAGCCTCTCCACAGCTCTTGTGCAGAGTGGCGGGTGCAGGTAGAGCTGCTCTGAGCCAGAGAAGCCTGGCCCAGGCACTGCACCTACCTGGATGGCAGTGATTTTGGCACCATAGACACTGAGCCAGATCAGAAACCCAGTGGCCTTGGGTGGCAGATGGAAGCCTCAGTGGGGTTGGGAAGATGAGCTTCCCTGGTGAAATCCCAGGACGAATGAAGCGGGGAAAGATAACCCCAGCCCCCACCCCCTTCTCTCTGCACTCACTGCTCCAGGAAGCCAGCCCTCCCCAACACCGGAAGTTACGGGGCCACTCTGCCCTACTGTGCAGTGCACACTGCTGGGGGTGCTGGAGGTGCGTCCACCCCTCTGTTCTGCTACTCCCAGCTCCTGGCCTGTGGCCGGGAGCCTTAGCTAGAAGGAGGCAGCGTGTCTCAGGGGTTCTCCTGTTGGTGTCCAATGTCGCATGACTTGCAAATGCAGGTGTGTGCATGTGTTTTATTTCAGATGTACAAGAAAACCTTGATTCTCAAAATTTAGACTTATAATTCACTGGGTTTATTTTACTATCCACTTGGGACTGAACTACAAGAGGCTTCCTGCTACTTTTTTTTTTATTCTAAAGACTGCATAAAATGTATATATTCAGTTTAAGGAATAATAATAAACTCAACTACCCATATATTCACACTGAGCTTGAGAAATAGAGTGTTACCAGTCCCCAAGAAGTCCCCTGTGGGTTTGTTCCCCATTGTATCCCCCCCACCAGAGCTAACTGCTAGCCTGAGTTTCACACTCATCATTTCCTTCTCTTTTCCATGAAGTTTTATCAGACATGTAGATATTCCTAAATAATACATTATTTAGCTCCGCCTGAGTTTTGAGCTTTGTGGTATAATGGAGTCATACTGTGCATTTTCTTCTGTGGCTTGCTTCCTTTGCTCAACAATATATTTGTTGGATTCATCCATTTTTAATAGAAATAGTTGTGGTTCATTCATTTTTACTTCTAAATAGTATTCGGGTCTATGAATATACTGCAATTTATTTGCCCAGTCTAATGCTGGTGGAAATTTGGGATTCAGGCCATTAGGAAAGTTGCTGTAAATATTGATTTATATAACTCCCCATTTGCTACACTAAGTACAGAGCTCAGAATAGCTGCTTTGACATCAAATGAGAATTTCAGGATCCTCTTTCCGGGCTACTGAATTTGCACTTTAACCATATGCACATAAAAGCTTGAGAAGCACCACTCCGCACCCCTAGTTTTATAACTGGAAATATCTTACAATCAGCTGGGTGCATTTTGTTTCCCAAGATGGTTCTGCCAATGGTCCCTCCATCCCAGGAGGGGAGGGAAGCTCCTCTTGGTCCACATTAACATAATCTCTTCTTGCTATTAAAACTTCCCCATCTGGTGAGAGTGAGACAGAATTTCTTCTTTTGTTCTCTGCTTATCAACATGTGCGTGCTGATGCCAGCACAGCTGTCCTGGGAGCGCCGCACAGAGTCGCTACCGTGAGCCATGACATTTCACATGTTCATGGGCCATCATACTTTTTTTTCATTGCAGAAAAGCCCCATTGATGCTTTCATTTATTTTTCTATGGGGTACTTATGTTTTTCTGATTGATTATAGGGTACTTTCCAACTGGGGCATGCAGTGTGTTCAGTTCTCAGTCTTGCTTTCCGAGAGCCAGAGTTCCAGCCTTGTGGGCAGCCAGGTTGGGGTCAGGAGACTGGGTTTCAGCTCAGGAATGACAGGTGTGTTTCTTGGCAAGAACCACGCTGATAGATGAGGTGGCTGAGAAAACCGAAGTGTGCCTTCTTACCGCTCTGGAGGTTGTGAGCCCTATGCTAAGGGCTGGCTCCTTTTGGATCCTCCCTCTTTGGCTTGAGGACAGCTTATCCCCCTGCAGGTGGACACTGCGATGTGCACGCACATGTGAGGCTCTGGATCTGCCCTCTCATCAGGATGCCATTCATGTGAAATCAAGACCCACCCTCTGACCTCACTGGGCTTGCCTAGCTCTTTGAAGTCCCATTCAGAGACCCTGGGATTGAGACTTCAGCCTATGAACATAGCCGGGACTCCAGTCACTCCAAAAATGAGAGCAAGTCACTTCTATAGCAAGGTGTTGAAATCAGCCCACAAGATTTCTCCAGTCTTTCTTGCCCTTTTGTGTCAGTTCTGGAAGCCACGAGTTCTCAGGTGGCTAGGGAAGGGAAGCACGCTGGATCCCTGCATTACAGCATGGAGCCTAGGGGCCAACCTTGCCGCACACCGTGATGTGGGAGAGAGCCAAGCCCTGGCTTCTTGGATGGCTGAGATTTGGGGATTTGCTGCTGCAAGATGATCTAGTCTATCCAGACTAATGCCATTTTTTGCACAAGATTAACCTGACTTTTTGTGTATATACTGGTACCGTCTTAGACTGACTTTTTTTGCGTGTGTATTTTTTAGGGAAAGGTCTACAGGGTATTCAGGGTTACACTACTAGATCGGACTCATAGTGATCCACCTGTTTACAGCCTCCCAAGAGCTGGGATTAAAGGCATGGGCCACCACACCCAGTCTTAATTGCCATCCCAGTGCACCCCGGGGGGCTGGGTCTGCAGGACAGGTCTCAGGATTGAACACCCACCCCTGCACCTGCTTGCAGGTGCGTTAATCTGCTGAGCTATTTGACTGGCCCTTAGACTGACTTTGGAACTCAGATTATGGTAGTCATTAAAGAGGGCCTGGGCAGGCTTCTTTTTTTTATTAGTTAGAAGTGTAGTTCCTAAAACATGTGGTAGAAATTGCTTATAAATCACTTGCTCCTAGGATTTTCTCCCTGGAAGATTTTAGACCAATAATTCAATTTCTTTAAAGGTCACTAGACTCTCCAGCTTTTTCTGTACCTCCTTGATAAGTTGTATTTTTCTAGAATGTATCTGTTTTGTCTAAGTTTTATGATTTACCCCTAAGTTTTACATAACTTCTTTCTGTCTGTTTAATCCCAGAAACTTTTGCACTTTTATACATTTTTGGTTCTGAATATTGTTGAACATTGTCCCCTCTACCACATCTTTGTTTTCCTCTGATTAATCTTGCAAGGAATAATATATCTAAAGTCTTCAAAGAACTTTAGGCTTGGCAATTTTTTTCTAGTGTACTCTACGCCTTTAGCTTTGCTTGCAACTTTAATATTTTCATTAGGTTTATTATACTCATCTTTCAACTTTTTCAATGGTGCATGCCATTAATGTTGAGTCTTTCTTGAACTCTAGTATGAGCAACTAAAAATATAAATTTTCTTCCTTTTTTGTATATGTATTTTTTAGGGAAGAGTCTACACGTGTTCAGTGTCTTAGCACTGGATTGGACTTCTAGTGACCTGCCTGTTTACAGCCTCTCAAGAGCTGGGATTACAGGTATGAGTCACCACACCCAGGCTTAAGTGCCCTCTCAGCTCACCCCCAGGGTGGGGCTGGCACCGAAGGCCCTAAGATTGAACTTGTGGCTTCTGCACCTGGTGGCAGGTGCTTTAATCTGCTCAGCTATCTGGTCAGTGCTTATAAATTTTCTTCTGAATGCTGCGTTATTTGTACTCCCATGATTGTTCTATGGGATAATTTTTTATTCCTTGAAAAATTAGTTTTTAATAAGAGCTATTCATATTTCTATTTTTTAATTTTCATAATAATTCCCACTTTAAAACATTCACGTCTAGGTAGATCTTTTAAAGTGTCCAGATATGTGAATGTTCCATAGATATATTTTTATTTATTTATCTATTTATTTTTTCTTATTTCAGAGCCTTTGTTTGTTTATTCACTCACTTTTATGGCCGGCTCAGCCCACCCTGAGAGCAGGGCTGGCCCAGCATGTGGTGCCGGGGATTGAATAGATATATTTTTATTATTAAATTTTTTACCCAAATGCACCAGACCCAGAATTTGTTGAGGCCAATTTTGTGGACTAACATTTAACCCGTGCTTTTTTTTTTTTTTTTTTTTTTTTTTCTGTCTTTTTGAGACAGGGTCTCACTATGCAGTTCTGGCTGGCCTTGAGCTCACTTTTGTAGCCCAGGCTGGTCTTGAACTTGCACCAATCCTCCTTCCTCAGCCTCCTGAGTGCTGACTTAACCCGTTTTTAAAACTACTTCCTTTATATTGTTAAATAAATGTCTGTCCTCTTATTGTGGGGAAGAATTTTCTACATCTGACCATGATGGCTTTCTTGTTTGTTCTGTTCAAACTGCCTGTACTTCTGGTAAATTTTTGCCTGCATGAGCAATAAGCCAAGCAGATCTCTTACTGTGATTGAAAATTTTTCTATTTCTCTTTATAGGCTTGTCAATTTTTATTTTACATATTTTGAGCTTTGCTTTTGGTACATAAACATTTACAGTTCTTGTATTTTCTTGATGAATTCAACATTTTACTCTTGTGTAACAAGTTTATCTTTAATTTTTTAAATTTTATTTTAAAGAGGAGAAAAAGAAAAAAATAACAAGAACAGAGACTAAAACAAAACAATATAAAACAATAAAAATGGTACAGAATTTCAAAACAAGAATAGGAAATCAGCAATGGTTGCTATATCATATATATTGTTATCACATTTGTTGCTCAGAATACTAAACAAAGGCATGCAAGATTGGTCAAACAATTAAACATTAATTATTCCTTTCAATAAACCTTAATCTTTTTCCTTGTTCTTTTTACTTTTTAGTTTATTTTAAAAAGAATATAAAAATAATAGATAAGACATAAGAAATGATATACATTTTAAAATCAAATTGAAAGGTGTTTAAAAAGATCATTATACTGCATGCTTCTGTCTTCACTGTTAGTTGCTCAGATGATAGATATTAGCACATAAAATTGGTCAAAGTAGAAAATTTAAATTGTTACCTCCAAAAAATTGATAGAAATTAGTAGTACAATCATTCTAGTTTTCCTGTGTGTATACTTACATGCTTTTCCCCTTCCTTTCTCTCCTATATTTTCTTCCTTCCCTCATCTCAATTATTTGTTCCTTATGTTCAGTTTCTTTCCATTTTACTATCTCTCTTGTAGCTTTCAGAGTTTGTTTAATCCTTCAGGTTCTTACACTAGAGAGACAATATGATGGTTACACATGTGGGTCTGATTTATTTCCCTTATTAGTATAGCCTTGAGTTGCATCCGTTTACCTATAAAAGCTTTGTGTTTATCTTTCTTTATGGCTAATACTCCATTGTATAAAAATCTTTTTTTTTATCCATTCCTAAAGTAATGAGCATTTGAGTTCTTTCCAAGATTTGGCTATGGCAAATTATGCTGTTTTATGCATGGGTGGGTGCACAAATATCACTATTTTTAGTTCTTTTGGAAAAATACCTACAAGGGGAATAGCTGGATTGAATGGGACTTCTAATCTTAGTGTTTTGAAAAGTCTCCACACTGATTTTCTTAGTGGTTGTACCAGTGTATGCTTCCACCAATAGTGGAGAGGAGTTCCTTTTTTTTCCACAGACTTTCCAGCATTTGTTATTGGTTGATTTCCTTACACTAGCCATTCTTTTTGGAGTGAGATGGAATCTCAATGTTGTTTTAATTTGCATTTCTCAAATCAGCAGTGCTCTGGTACATTTTTTCATGTATTTATTTGCTATTTGTATTTCTTCCTCTGAGAAGTGTGTATTCATCTTAGATATCTATTTTTGAATGGGTCTTTGAATTTGGGGGTCCTATTTTTATTTTGATTTTTTAGTTCTTTGCGTAGTCTAGATAGAAGTCCTTTGTTTGAGTGACTGTTGGTAAAGTTTTTTCCTGCTTTGTGTATTGTTTTCCTTTCTTTCTTTCTTTCTTTCTTTCTTTCTTTCTTTCTTTCTTTCTTTCTTTCTTTCTTTCTTCCTTCCTTCCTTCCTTCCTTCTTTCCTTCCTTCCCCTCTCTTTCTGTTTTGTTTTTGTCTTTTTGAGACAGGGTCTCTCTATGCAGTTCACTTTCGTAGCCTAGGCTGGTCTTGAACTAGCACTGATCCTCCTGCCTCAGCCTTCCAAGCGCTGGGATTATAGGTGCATGCCACCATGCCCAGTGATTTCTTTTGATGTGCAGAAACTTCTCAATAAGATTGTGATCCAAGTTGTTGATTCTTTGAAGTATTTCCCATGCAGTATGGTTTTTGTTCTTGACCGCTCTGCCTGTCCCTATGTCTGCAAGATTTCCTCCTGCTTTCTCTTCCAGTAGATTTAGTTTTTCTGTCTGAATGTTTACATTTTTAATCCATTTGACTTCAGTGTAGTGCATAGTGACAGACCAGCTGTAGTTTTAGTTTTTGGCATGTGGAGAGCCAGTTTTTCCAGCATCATTTATTAAAGAGACTATCGTTCTTCAGTGAATGTATTTGGCCCCTTTGTTAAAGATAAGGTGGTGGAGTGTGTTTGTAGTCATGTCTGCATCTTCAAATCTGTTCTACTCGTTCTCAGGTCTTGTTTGTTTGTTTGCCAGTACCATGCTTTATCACAGTAGCTTTGTAGTATAATTTCAAACCAGGGATTGTAATGTTTCTTGCCATGCCTTCATTAGCAAAGATTGCCTTTGCTATTCTAGGTCTTTTTTGGTCCCAAGTCACTTTTAGGAATGTTTTCTCTAAGTCTGTGAGGTATGCTGATTGTATTTTGATAGGGATTGCATTAAATCTGTTTAACAATTTTGGGAGTATGGCTATTTTCACAATATTGGTTCATTCCATTAAAGGGCAAAGCTATCTTTCCATTTTTTGAAATCATCTACATTCTCTTTTTTCAGTATTGTAACTTTCATTGTATAGATCTTTTACTTCCTTTGTTAGATTAATTCCTAAGTATTTCTTATTGTTATGCTATTGTGAAGGGTATTACTTCTCTAATTTCTCTCTCTGTGGGTTTGTTGTTTGTGTAGGGGAATGCTATTGATTTTTAGATATTGATTTTGTATCCTGACATGCTACTTAATTTGTTTATTAATTCTAGGAGTTTCTTGGGAGAGTTTATTGGGTCTTCCATGTAGAGTATCATGTCATCTGTGAATAATGATAGCTTAACTTCTTCCTTTCCAGTTCTCCTTCTTCTTATTTCTCTCTCTTGTCTAATGGCTCTGGCTAATGTGTCCAAAATATTGAATAGGAGTAGGATAGTGGACATCCTTCTCTTGTACCTGATTTTAGAATAAAAGCTTTCAGTATTTCTCCATTAGAATAATGTTGGCTGCTTGTCATAGATGGCTTTTATCAGATTGAGATATAGGCCATGTATACCAATTTTCTGTAAGGTTTTTATTATGAACAAATGTGGGACTTTTCAAAAGGTCTTTTTGCATCTATTGAGATGATCATGTGGTTTTTATTTTTGTGCATATGTCGAACCATCCCTGTATCCCTGGGATGAATCCTACCTGGCCATGGTGTATAGTCTTCCTGATGATTTGCTGTATTCTACTTGTTAGCATTTTATTTAGGATTTCTGCATCTATATTTATTAGTGAGAACAGCCTATAGTTCTCTTCTTTGGTTGGGTCTTTCTCTGGTTTTGGTATGAGTGTACTACAGCAAGTCTATTTTTAATAATGCCTTCTGTCTAAAAGGTATCTATGTAGTTTGTCAGATATCTATGTAGTTTCATTGCATTTCTTTTTTTACTATTTTTGTTTTGCTTTTCTACTTTTTTAGCTTAAATGTTTGTTTTGTACTTTCAATCCATGATTTTTCTGTCTCCTCTAAATCCATTTACTTACATGTTATTTCAAAATTCTGATATTCTTGGTCTTTTAACTCTAAAATAGATTTCATTCTCAATTATGGCTAGGGGCCTATTTGACTTAATTTTTGTTACTTTTCATATACTTTTTTTCTGAACATTTTGTGTCTGTTTCTTTTTTGTGACTTTTAAAAAATTTATTATTTCACTTATCCTATCTTCTTGGGTATTATGTACTCTATCCTTGTTATTTCAGAGTTATCCTAGTTGTTTTATGAGCCTACTTGACCTGATAAAGTTTAAAGTTGTACATACTTTCCATTTTTCTTGGATCATATAATAGTGTATTAATTCTGATTCCCTCCCAAATTATTCACTACTTTTTTTCTTCAGTATTGAAGACTGAACCCAGGAGCTTTGCTCTGAACTAACCCTCCAGTCCTTTTGTTTTGCGGAATTGGAGATTGAACTCAGATCCTTGCGTTTGCCAGGGAAGAGCTTATTCTACTGAGCTATCTCCCCAGCTCTCTCCCTAGTCCTTCAAAACAATATTTTAAAAATTTGTTTTGAGACAAAGTCTCACTAAATGCTAAGTTGTCCAGGCCTGGGCCAGAACACTTGCCCTCCTCCTGCCTTAGCCTTCCTGAGTGCTCAAATTACTATCTCTCTCTCTCTCTCTCTATCTATCTATCTATCTATCTATCTATCTATATTTCACATTCCTACCCATGTGTTTGAGGATCATTGTCAGCAGCACTCTTACTGTATGAAATGTGGTAAACACAAGGCTCTGTCACTATGTTTCGTGTCTCAGTGATTTTTCTCTCATTTTTGGGACAAAACACCCAACAATTGGGGAAAGACTTATGTAGCTCATAGTTAGTGGAGGTTTCAGTCCATGCTCAGCTGGCTCCAAGGCAGAGCAGCACGTGACACAGAGCTGCCATCCATGGCAGGGGAAAAACTGCAAGAGCAAAGGGAGGGGCAGAGGCTCAGGCAGCCAGCAAGCCTCTTTCCCCTCCTTGCATTGTAATGCAGATTACCTGCCCAGGACAGAAGCAGCACCCACACCCATAATCCTCAGTCAGTACTCCTGAAGCTGCCCTATGACTGCAGGAGGCTTGTTGCAGGGACAACCAGACACAAACCATAACACCTCCCTAGGCAGTAGTGGTGGACACTGGCATGCAATGAAGTTTTAGTGACAGCAGGAACTTCTTACAGCATCATTAGACCTCACCGCCCATTCTGCCTCTCAATGAGACTTCATCTGCTGCTCTTTAGAGTTCTGTGTTTTCTTTTCTTTTTCATTAGCTTTATTGACAATCAATAATTATATAGCATATTAAAAATTATAGACAAATATTGAAATGTGAAAGACATAAGATGTAGTTGAAGTGAATTTTAGAGAAATGTTTCTGAAATGAATACATAGCATGAGATTAATAATAGATTACATATTGTAAATAAATTATTTATAAACTTAAATGAATATAACAATAAAAATTGTCTAAAATAAAAATGAAGGAAAAAGAATTTACAGATCAGTCATGTAATAGTTCACTCTGTGCCCAAATCAAGAAACTTATATTCATATAATTAAAATTCTCAAAATATAAAGAGGTAAACAATAAATATTTAAAGATTTAAAATTTAGTTGAAATTATAGCACATCTTCAAGAAAAATGAATCCTTGCACAAGAAATATGAATAAAATCATACCAAGGTATTAAAAAATTAAATTGTCTAAAACTAATTGTAAAGGAAAGAAACCTTAAAGCATACACATAAAAAAATTAGCTATGGAGGAACAAATTTTTATTCTCCTTTTTTGTTTAAATCTTGTCTCTTATTTTTGGTCTATAATCATTTTTTTCTTTTTATTACTTTTAATAGGAAATAACATTGATACAGTTTCAAAACATATTAGCAAAACAGCCACAATAATTGATACAATGTATATCGTTGTCTTCATAGTAGTTGTTCAGACTAAAAGATGCAGACATGATAACTCTTCTAAACACTTGCGGGGCTTGGTGGTACACACCTGTAATCCCAGCACTTGAGAGGCTGAGGCAGGAGGATCGGTGTGAATTCAAGACTAGCCTGGGCTACAAAAATGAGCTCAAGGTGCCAGCGAGATAGCTCAGTGGTCTGAAGTGGCTGCGGAGGAAAGTTAGGGCAAACGCTGTGACCACTCCTCGATCCCTGGCACCACATGCTGCACACCCCCACCCCAAGGCGGGCTGAGCCAGCCATAACACAAACAAATAAATGAAGTTTAAGAGAATTAAATAAAAAAATATTTTTTAAAAAAAGTGAGCTCAAGGCCAGCCTGAACTGCATAGCGAGACCCTGTCTCAAAAAGACAAAAAAAAAAAAAAAGATTTAAACACTATTGGTACAAATATTTCTTCTCATTGAACTAAGAGAAAGTAGTTGTATACATAGAGCAATATTCCATAATAGTAGTTGATTATCAGCAGAACTGGCAATGTCGGAAGCTGTTGACTTGAGTCTTTTATAGCTCAGCATACTAATCTGGTTTTACTTTTTATGCCTTGTGGTTAAACTTTCCTGCTGGGTGGTTAAGTCCAAGCTAAAAGCAAGACCTTTATAACAAAACATGTAATTTTCGTATCTGACCAGGTCAGTCAAATCCCCTCAGGATTTACTGAAACCATGTACAGCATTTTGTAGAACTTTTGTCAGTGTCAGCCATCTGGATGAGTCACGGCCATTGCTTGACCAGTTTGCTCTCTGTGAAAGTCTGAGAGAATGTTTTCTCTCTAGGTGATCCTCCTAAGGCACACTATACATCATTGATCCCTTTCCTCTGTGGCTCCATTACCTCTTGAAAGGAAAATTTGGGACACAATTGAGCTGTAGGATGCTACAATGCAGGTTCTCTTATGTCCTGTGTTGGAGGAGCAAAATTAAATAGCATCTTATTCCGCATTAGGAAAAAAAAAAAAAAAAAGAGCAAGTGGGTAAAAAACTAGACTAATTAATTAAAAGGAATGAAAAAATAAGCTGTCCTCATTGAATTTTATACTTAGCAAATATACCTTTGAAAACTAAAAGTAAAATATTTTACTTGAAATATTATAATATTGCCAGACATAACATGTAGAAAATAACAAAGACCCTAATCCAAAAGGCAAGAGAAGTTGTCTTATGGTCCTGGATAAGGAATAAAGAGCTCTCAAAATAGTAAGTATGCAGGACTGTGTAGAATATAATTATAATAGATGAACCCATTTAAAAGGTCATTCAAGATTTCTGTAAAATAGTATTAATCTTATATCAGGTTATATGCACATTTTTTCACATATGTGTGTGAGGGGGATAAACAACAAGGAAGAAGTAATATAAAGTCAATGGAAAATGGAAATATACATTTTAAAGTTTCTGATACTAGGAGAAAATATCATACCATGTCTTATAAGCAAATTGTAAGTCAAAGATATAGTAAAAATAATAAAGCAAAAATTAATCAATATTCAGAAAATTAATTAAATATTTTTTAAACTTTATTTATTTATTCATTTATGTTATGGCCTGCTCAGCCTGCCCTGGGGTTGGAGCTGGTGCAGCATGTGGTGTCGGGGATCAAACTACATTCCCTATGGTTGCCTAAGCTTGCCTAAGCAGGTGTTTTAGACTGTTGAGCTATCTCACCAGCCTCATAAGATATTAATTGAAAATGAAATTAAATATTTCAAAACAAAATTACAAAATTAAAATTAAATTTGAGTCTAATTAAGAGGTCAGAATGTTGTGCATCATGTGTGCAAATCTATGATTAGTTCAGAGTACTTGCATAGTATTTGAATAGGTAAATACATACAAAAATATCAAATGAAAAGTTTTCATGATAGTAAAGAATTACTAAGAATAAAACATAACATACAGACTGGACTGGCAAATATATTACCAGAATTTCTAATAGCTTGGGGATAGGATATTGCACAAAGTTCTAGTGTGTCATGGCCATGGACAGTGTTCATGACGCTTACTGGTGGCCAAGTGTCACTTGTGGGACTGAGCTACTGCTATTTCTCTGATATCCACCCTGTAGACCCAGACAGAATCATGACCCAAAAGGTGCAGAAGTCCATTTGTAGAATATGCTGATAGACATATTCTACTGCTATACAAAAGAATAATTGAAAGACTGCAGTTGTATACCTTTTTTTCTGTGTTAATTGTTTACCCTATTTGGTGGGTTCTTTCCATTTTGATTCATGGAGTTGTGGCTATCTTGATCCCTCTCTAAAATATCTTTTAATAGTCTGTGTAGGGTGGTTGGCTTTGTCATCATGAAATTCTTTAGTTGATCTTTGTCCTGGAAGTATTTCACTTCTCCATTATACTTGAAAGATTTTTGCAGGGTATATCAGTCTGGGTTGGAATTTCTTTTCTTGCAAGACTTGTAGTACTTTGTTCCATGCTCTTTTTTATTTATTATTATTACTATGTCTGGCTCAGCCTGCCCTGGGGGTGGGGCTGGTGCAGCACGTGGTGCCAAGGTCCCTGTGGTTATGTAAGCTTTTCTCAGCAGATGCTTTAGACCACTGAACCATCTCACTGGCCCCTCCATGCTTTTCTTGACTTGATGGTTTGTAAAGAGAAATGTGCTGGTATTCTGATGGGTTTTAAATGTGATCTGTTTCTTTCCCTAGCGACTTTTAGTATACTGTTCCTGTGCTGAATTTCTGGGATCATGATTATTATATATCTGGATGTAGTTTTAATTGGGTGAATATTATTTGGAGTTCCGCATGCTTCAATTATCTGAATGTCAGATTGTTTCCCATATTTAGGAAGTTTTCTGCTATTACTTCTGTCCATATTCTTTTTATATCATTTGTATTAACTCCTTTTTTCTCATGAATGTCTGTCAGTCTTACATTGTTCATCTCTCTGCATCATCTCGCAGATGTCTAGTTACTTTTTCCTACATCCTCATTGCTTTTAACAGATTTTTCTTACCTTTTCACTAGCTGCAGCAGTGTCTCCAAGGTCTACAAGTCTATTTTCACTGTTTTACCAGCTTGTGATTGAGGTTTTAATTTCCTATATAGCACTTTGAATCTGCTTCGTGCATTCTATTACATTCCTGTATTGCTCATTCAAGGATTCATCATTTTTCTATTTTCCTATATTTTTTAATCAATGGCTTCTTTAGAAACACTTAGTTCTTTCATTATAGCTATCATTTCTTTTTTTTTACATCAGAAATTATTTCTGATCTGATTTCCTCTATACCTGTCTGCAATTGCTTCATTACTTCACATGCTATTATATCAGAGATTTCAGGTGTGTCATTACCAATTTCTTCCATGCTTTTGTCTCCTGCATTTCTTCTGGGTGGGCTCAGGGCACGAGACTACATTTTGCTCCTTCTCTTTGTCATTTTGTATAGCACTGTCTTCTGACCTTTGGTGTAGAGTATTGCTAGAGTTCTTACATTAGCACCAGGTCCAGATCTACCAAGTTCAAACTCATCTAGGTGGGCATGGATTGGGTCTG
Organism: Myocastor coypus; assembly: GCA_004027025.1. Lineage (NCBI taxonomy): Eukaryota > Metazoa > Chordata > Mammalia > Rodentia > Myocastoridae > Myocastor > Myocastor coypus. Next base: position 177,408 of record PVJA010000006.1, on the reverse strand, counting down.
TCTGTTGGGTTCTACTTCCTCCTGCTGCAGCCCTTGGAGGTAAACTTGCTGCGCCACTCTGGCAAGATGTTCTGCTCCTGGATCAGCTGGATCTTGCCTCTAGCCTCTCTGCAGGGAGTTCTGCTGCAGGGTTTCACACTGAATATCTCTAATGGATGAAGTTCACATGCTGGACCTGAGTGTTGGTTTCAATGAGTTTCTGGTAGGCCCTGCATGCTCTCTCACTCACACACCTGGCCTGGGCTCTGGGTCAAATGTGGATCCAGTGGGCCCCAGGCAGTCCCACTCACATGCCAGGCCTGAATGCTGGGTCGAACGAATTTCTGGTGGGTCCTGGGTGGTCTCACTCCTTGTGTTTTCTTGTGATACATTTGGTTTTAATATCATGGCAATGGTCTTATCTAATGACTTAGGAAGTGGTCATTTCTTTTCTATTCCCTTAAAATGTTAATGTAGAATTAGAATATTCTTTCAATAAATGTTCAAGGAACTTGCTTATTTCTTTACTTCTTTTCATTTTTTACAGCTATGCTCTATATATTTTGAAATCCTGCTGTTAAGTACATACACCCTTAAAATGATTGCTTCATCGTCATAAACTCATCCTTAATCATTAAACACCGCCCTCATTATCCCAGGTAATCCTTGCTTTTCTGAAGTCAGCTTTTGCTTGCGTGAGTGCTGCATTTCCATCAGTTTACTTGTAACTCGGTGGGTTAACGTTTAAAACATATTTAATGTATTCTGTTAATAGACAACATACAGTTGGGTCTTTTTCTTTTAATCTTTTATTTATTTGGTACAGGATTTTGCTAAACAGCTCAGACTCATAGTGACCCTTCTGTCTCAGCCTCCTCAGCACCGGGACTACAGGTATGCGCCACCATGCCCAGCTGCAGTGGCTGGCACAGCACATCTGAGGTTCCAGTACAGATATGGCATATGGTACCAGGGATTGAATCCAGCTCCTTGCACTTCACAGGCAGGCACTTAGGCTGCTGAGCTATCTCTCCACACAGTCAGATCTTTTTTTTTTTTAATTATTCCATCCGACAATCATTGCTTTTTAGTTGATTTGTTTTAGTTATTTACAATTAATATTATAATCGATATGGTTTCATTTAAATCTCCCATATTGTTAAATATTTTGTATTTGTCTCACATTTCTGACTCATTTATGATTAATTAGTTTTGTCTATGTCATATGTTTATTAGTTATCTTTTTAAAAAAATTTTAGCGGTTGTTCAGAATTTTAACTATGCATCTTTATTATCTAATAATTTATCCTCAAATAATATTATGCTAATTCCAGTGTGGTTTGTGTCTATTTATTTAATTTGCTATATTTAGTACAGGGTCTACAGGGTCTTATGACATAGATTAGGCCCATCATGATTCACCTGTTTTTAGCCTCCTAAGTGTTGGGATTACAGGCACATGCCACCACACCCAGTCTCAATCACAGCCTCGGTGTGCCCCAGGGGCAGGGATGGCATGGTATGCCAGGTATCGAACCCCAGCCATTGCACGCTCCCTAAGCAGGTGCTTTAGTCCTCTGAGTTATCAGGCCAGCCCTCCAGTGTGGTATTTATTTGTTTATTTATTTAGTCTTTTTGAGACAGGGTCTTGCTGCGCAGTTCAGGCTGGCCTTTAGCTCACTTTTGTAGCCCAGGCTGGTCTTGAACTCACACTAATTCTCCTGCCTCAGCCTCCCAAGTGCTGGGATTATTGGCGTGCACTACCATGCCCTGCTTCCAGTGTAGTTTTTAAAAACTTTACATTTTCTATTTTTTAGTCAAATGCTTTGTACTATGCATGACACACATTCTACTTTTATGTATATTAAAAAACTCCAAATGTCATTAATTTTTTCCTTAAGCAGAATTATTTTTAGAGTGTCTGAAAATGAGAAAAAAATTTTATATTTGCTTTCGTTTTAGCCACTTTGTGAGCTTTTATTTGTTTTGTAGACTCAAGTTTCTTTTTGTTGTCATGTTCTCTTGCTCTAAGGACTTCTTATAATAATAATGTTGCATTCTTGAAGTGTTGCTTGTTAGTTATTTACATATTTTATTTGTCTGCAAGTATTAACTTCTTCTTAATTTTCATATATTATTTTCACCAAGATTCACAAGGACTACTATGTGAAACCATTCAATATGGTCCTGTAACTCATATGTGGTATGATAAAAATATAGTAAATATTTTTAATTTAAAAAATTATTAAAGACATATAGCAGATTAAAGCACCTGCTTAGGCAGAGTGCAGCTGCCGGGGGTTGATTCCCAGCATGTCATGCCAGCCCCATCCCTGGGGCTTGCTGAGACAGTGGTGAGACTGGGTGTGGTGGTGGGCGCCTATGATCCCAGCTCTTGGGAGGTGAACCCAGGAAGATCACTGACTCTAATCTACTTAGTGAGACCCTGTATATCCTGTAGACCCTGTCCTAAAATACTATATATATATATATATATATATATATATATATATATATATTACAGTGAAAAACACTTTGAAGAATTCCTCTTCAAAAATACTCTACCTTTCTTTGAATGTACTCATTCTACTTTTCTTGTCTCTTCCTGAAGCATTTCTGGAAGTCTTTCACGATTATCTTAAATTGTACTATAATGGCTGCCTCTACATCCTGAGTTGGTTCAAAACATTTGCCTTTCATGGCCAACTGTCATCTTGGGAACAAGCAAGAAGAGACACAATGACAGATCTGATGAATTAGACGAGCATCTGCTATGATAGTTTTATGAGCTTGCCTCTACATAGGGTGACAATGGGCTGAAGGATTCACTGTACTTTTTTTTGTATTTGGTACAGGCTCTCACTACACAGCTCGGACTTATAGTGACCCTCCTGTTTTCAGCCTCCCCAGCTCTGGGATTTCAGGTGTGCACCACCACGCCCAGACTCAATCACCAGCTCAGTGCACCCCAGGGGCAGGGCAGCCACAACGTGTGGGACTGGGGATTGAACGCTGGGCTCTGTGCTTGCCAAAGCAGCCCCTTAGTCCACTGAGCTATTTCAGCGGCCCTCTTTTACTGTACTTTTGATTACACTTGATAAAGACCCTCAGGAAAGAGGGCTTCCAGAGCTGCTTGAGCAAGTGGCCAGAGTGGTGGGCTAAGTGCGTTCAAACCAAGGGAAGTAGAGTGATGCCACAGCTGTCAACCTCAATTCTTCCAAATTCATGTTCATACTCTGAAAAGCTGAAGAACTGAGCACATTTTCCCCACCAAAAGTAATAGGAAGGTAAATAATTGGTTTGAGGCCCCAAAATTATGCTTAAAAATTTATTTTTAACAAACAATGGGGGGAAAAAGGATAAAATGGAAGCAAAACTTTGTGGATACGGAGAGGACGAGGGAGAGGTTGAAAAGAGTGGAGAAGAATAAGAAAAAAGAAAAATTAAGCTATTCCAAATATAGGCACAAATTCCCTGTGGTGAATGTTGTTATTATGCATATCTAAATTGTGCCAATAAACTTAATTACTTTAAAAAAAGGTAATTCCATCATGGTTTTCACAGTTACGCTCTTAGCTTTACTGCTTGCATCACTAACTTTCTTTGGATATGTGATTATGACATTTTACATGAAACACAAGGACAAAATGTTTGGACACGCTAACCCAAGCCCTCTGATCTCCGTGAGTGGGGCATGTAGAATAGGGTGTCACTCCTTGTGTCTGCCTTGTGATAAGAGGTGTGACTCACTCTCACCCAGTGTAAGTTCTTAAGTTTTTTTTTTTTTTTTTTTTTTTTTTTTGTCTTTTTGAGACAGGGTTTCATTATGCAGTTCAGGCTGGCCTTGAGCTCACTTTTGTAGCAGCCCAGGCTGGTCTCAAACTCACACCAATCCTCCTGCCTCAGCCTCCCAAGTGCTGCATTAAATTGGGGTTTTGGTCGAGAAAAGTTACAAAGAGATTTTGTCTGAAGAGATTTTCTTCAAACTCTTCTACTAGGGAGCTGGGGAGATAGCTCAGTGGCACAAGTGTCTGCCTGGCAAGTGCAAGGTCATGAGTTCTAACCCCGGTCCCACAAAAAAAGCCAAAACATATTCAGCTACTCAAATAGAGGAAAGTTTGAGTTGGATCTGTTTGCACTATTATGGCTACTGTATCAGCAGGATACCAAGGTATCCCTGTATTTCAAGCTGGAATAAGGACAATGTGTCTTACTTATTTTCTCTCACAGAGGCACAAGAGTGGATGTCTTCAGGGCAGACCTTACCCAACATCACAGTTAGATATAAACTCATGAGGGGACTAGCCCACTGCTGGTCTTCACATCCTCCTGATCCAGTCACCTTCCTGAACCCCACCTATTATCATGTGAGGATTTAGTGAGGTATCTAGATGCAAACCACAGCGTCACCTGTCGTAATAATTTTTTAAATCTTAAACATTTACCATGCATGTTCATCACACTTTATATTGTAATCTGGTTTCTGCTTGACACAGACACACACACACACACACACCCTTTTTGTGTGTTTCAGTACAACTATTGCTCCTGTGTTGAGTGTGTTGATGATATTATCAAGGGAAATACTTATCTCTGATATTGTGCTTTTTATTTCCAGACCTCTAGATTGATTCTTACAGTTTATCTTAGCTGATATTTTGTTCTTTTAGACCTATTTTCCACCTTTTCCAGAGATCCTTTACCATTTTAATTATAGTAGTGCTAGTCAAATGTTACAACATTTCAGCCAAATGAAATGTTGATGTGGGGAATAAGTTCAGAAAATCTATTGCCCAACAGAGTGACTGATTAATAACAACATATTAATGCCCTTCTTGAAAACTGCTTGGAGAGTAGATTTCAAGTGTTCTTGCCTCAATAAATACATGAATAAATGAATAAAGTGACACAGTTTGTTTTAGCCATTCCAGTGTGAACATATTTCAAAACATCATGTGCGTGATAAGTAGACACATTTTTGTCAATTAAAAATAAATTTTAAGTGCCTGTCAGATGCCTGCTGAGGCAGATGCAGGGACCAGGGTTCGATCCCAGTGTGCCATGCCAGGGCCTCCCCTATGGGCACACTGAAGCCGAGACTGAGACTGGGTGTGCCTGTAATCTCAGCTCTTGGCAGGCTGAAAATTGGAGGATCACTACAAGTCTGTTCTGTGCAGTGAGACCCTATACTAAGTACGCTAAAAATAATAACGATAAAATAAAAAATAAAAGTTTAAAAATACTGTTTTAAAGTATGTGCTGTGTAGTTCTAAATCTAGGGGTAGGGTCTATTTTCTTGATTTTCAAAAAATCTCTTTTTAATTATGTTTTCTTGCCTTCTTGTGGGACTTATAACAACTTCTGATTTACAACTTTCAATTGAATGGAGACATCATATTTCAAGTAGCCTCGCCCTAGGTAAATGTTTATGCCCAGATACCAGCATGCTTGCTGTTTCAGTCATTTCTGTGAAATGTAGAATCATTCTCCTCACAGGCTTGAGTGGGGTTGTGGGGCTGAGGTTCCCTTGTTGCTATGGTTACCTACTGGGGACCACAAGCAGCAATGAGCTGCAACGGTGGCCTTCACTGAGGATGACAATGGGGTGCTGGAGGGCGTTTCTCTCTGCTGGAGCCCTACCTTCCCGCTCATCTGTCTGCACTGCCCAGTCCTGTGCGCTTTGGCCCTCTACCCCCAAGAAGTAGACTGCTTTTCCCTGACCCTTCCTGCGGGCCTGGGGAATGGGCAGGAAGATCGTCTGTTGATTTGTTCTGCTTTAGCCCCAGGAAGCCGCCGTGTACTCAGACCTCGGGGTGAAGCCCCTTCCTCTTATGGTCACCAAACTGTACTGCATTCAAAGTTGGTCTTGGGCAGGAGTCTGTGTCTTTCCTGCAGAAGGATGAGGCCACTACTTAATGTCTGAGCACGTTGGAGTCCAAGACAGTACCTGCTCCTCCTGCGGCATCTGGTACATTTTCTTTTATCTCTTCCCACCCACATGGCATCTTTGCCTGTGGGCAAGAGGCTTTGTTCTCTCCACGTGACTCATGGCTTGTTGCTCTGCGAGAAGAAAGAGTCCAGGGAACGTGGATAGGGCTGTGGTGGCTGCCCAACCTGGGGCAGAGGGCTTGCAGTCCCTCCCCTCTTGACTGAAGGCTTTTGCCAAGTAAGAGAGAAGGATCTGGGAGGCGGCTGAGTTTTACGCCTCCCTTGCAGGGCGAGGCAACCCGCCCACTACACGTGCGCAGTGACTGTAGTTCTCTGCATGTCCTGCTGCACTCCGAATATCTCTCAGGCGTCACAGGAAACCGTTTGTGAGTGGACGCGGACCCCGTTAGCCAGTCAGACTCTCCCAGGCATTTCAGACTGGCCTACCACCCCAAGCCCAGCCTTCAGGGTGCCTCCCACCGCTGCTTCTCCTTACTTCGCGAGCTCCTGTAGCCTTTCTATCTGCTCTGCCACCCGGCAGATTGTGCAAATGCGTGTCACCTTTTCTTGCCCGGACTTGTGGCTTTTTAAATTTCAGGTTACTGGTCTGGGGAGATAGCTCACCTGGCAAGTGCAGGGTCCTGAGTTGAATCCCCAGTACTGCAAAAAGGGGCGGGGGGAGAACATTCATAAATTTCAGGTTACTTACTAGCCTTATGACACTAGTTCTCTGATAATTTTAAGAAAAACTATACTTCTTCTATTTATTTAAATTTTTTATTGCTAAGATGTCAGTAATTCTCTCTCTACCTTTTCTCCCCTTTCTTTCTATAAGCTAAGAAGCGGAAGCATCAAGAACTTTTTCAAGGCAATCAAACCTCCCATCCAGGTTAGTGTTATGTCCCACACCCTCTTCCTGGACTTACAAATCATACCTTATAGAAAAGCTCTCAGCTGTTATCTTTGTCGTCGTTGTTGTTTTTTTGGGGGGTACTGGGGTTCGAACTCATGGCCTTGCACTTGCCAGGTAGGCACTTGTGCCATGGAACTATCTCCCCGGCCCCCCAGCTCTTATGTTTTGAATATTTTCTGTTCCTCATTTCTCTTTATTGTCAGAGTCCTGATGAGATAATCTCAGGGGGACTTTGTGCACCACTATATTCCCAGGTTGCTTTGGGAGAGCGCTGCAAAGCAGGTTGGAACAGAGTGCCCCAGGGGGACTGGCATTGGTTTCTGCTGTGCTCTACCAATTTTTCTCTTCATTTCTTTTTGGACCACAAGCACCTAGAATTTCAACCTCTCATCCATATGATTAGTTTATTGTTATAAAGTATCAGGGTAGTCCATTTATCTGTCTCCACCTAATGCCAAGCTCGAGGGACCTCAGGAAGTTTCTTCCCTCCACTTGGAAGGTGGATGCACACAGGCATGCTTATCCTACTGCGAGCAACCCTCTCTGTGGTCCCAGCATGACATGAGGTTCTACCAGCCCGAGGGCTTTCTCCTGTCTCCTCTGCCTCTCAGAGCCTTCAAAAGACAAAAAGCCCTCCTGTGCCGTATTCTGAGAGAAATTCACAGGGTGAAATTTTTCTTTGGCACCTCCTGCTTTCATTTTGTTATTTTTAGAGTTTATGGATTTCTTTTTCTGGTGCCATCCATGTATTTCACAACGGGTATTTTTTAACCCCCCCACCTCCACCCCCATAACTGTAGCTGTTTGAAATAGAAGGCCTTTCAAAGCAAGGAGTTCACCATATTGCTGGATAGGAAGCATGTAAAGTCACATTTTGTGATATACAGAATGTATACTGTTCACAGACATCACTCAGCTCCATCACCGGGGCAGAGGAGCCCAGTCTCAGCACCTGGAAGAGAGGGGTCCGCTGTTCTCTGTGACATACAAGATGAGGTGGGCTGTGCGCACCGATCGACAGAGGGTCTTTCAATTGCCCACACTTAATGCTTGTATCATCTATGGATGCTGATGTGATACAGAAGAAGGTAGAGTGCGTCAGGGGTTAGAGAGGAAGGACATCTGGAGGCACTGGAGGTGAAGTTAAGGATAATCATTGACTAACACATAATGTACTGAGCACCTGCGATGTACCTGGTGCCTTTCTGGTCTCTGAGGATAGAGCAGGCACAGGAGACAAATAAAATCCACATTAGAGCTAATGAAAGTTCTCATATCTGAGGCCCCTGATTTAGGTTAGTCACCTTTGTATGAGCAGGAGATTTTAACCTGGGCTGAATACAGGATCGTATGATGCTCTGAGGATAACCTTATTTTTGTTTGTTAGATAGGTAGGTGTCTTAGTTACTTTTTACTCGTTTCTGGGACAAATACCCGACACTCAAAATGAAGGAAGGAAAGGTTTATTTAGCTCACAGTTACTGGAAGTTTCAGTCCATATTTGGCTGGCCCAAGGCTGAGTGGAACAGGGCAGAGAGCATCCATTTCATGGAGGCGGAACAGCAATAATCACCACAGACGCAATTGACCAACCAGGGGAGCAGAGAGCAACAGCTTTAGTGTGTCTCTCTGTCTGTCTTAAAATTACATCAGGCTCTCTGCCTTAGCCTATCAGCCTCAGGCCACACCCATAGTCTCAGCACTACTCAGACCATAATCCCAACAGTAGTAAAATGTAATCCCAGTGGATCATCATTCAAGTCTCAAACTCTAGAAGTCCCTGCCCATGATTGCATGAGGCTTTGGGGGAGGGGACAACTAGACATAAACCATAACAGTAGGGCTGCTGACTTAATGGACATAAATAAGTTGCCTGTGTTCACACACTAATCGGAGGAGCCAAGATGCCCGAGGAGGTCTCTTCATTCACTGCGAGATATGGGAAGGTAGGAAGCTTCTGGTGAGGTGATCTGATTTGCTTTTGCAATAGCGTTTCATTGGCCTGGACCTGCCTCCCATGGGCCAAGTGGATTTGCCGCCAGACTTCTGGAAGCTGCTGTTCAGCATGTGACAATCTGGCGATGCCAACATGGATGAGTAATGGCGGTGCACAGAACCTACCATGAGGCACTTTGTTTGGTTGATGAGAAGTATGAATATAGCAACAAATTTTAATCATTTGCCAAGACCTAAAATTTTTTACATAAACGTTTCCTTTCAGAACAGTTTTTTTTTTTTAACATTTACAGAATATTGTGTCAATAGTACAGAGTGTTCCCTTATTCCTCCCACTGTTTTCTCCACTGTTAACATCTTAATTAGTATAACACATTTGTCACAATTAATGAGCCAGAATTAACTAATTATTATTAACTGAGGTCTGCACTTCATTCAGATTTTTGTAGTCCTTTCCTAATGTCCTTTATTATTTTTTTTCTTTCCTCTTTTTAGCTCAGCATCTGACCCAGGCTATCACTGTATGTTCTTAAGCCTGCTAGTTGCGATAGACACTATGATTGTTTCTGAAGGCCTTGAAAGTTTACGAGAAAACCAACCCCTGATGTTATAAATGACCTTCACGTGGGGATGTCCCGTTTTTCCTCACAATGGGCTTGGGATGCTATGTCCTGTGGCAGAAAGACCACAGGTAAAATGTGCTCACCACATCATACCTAGGTTGCCTACTAGGGAAGACTTTTGACATTCTTCACTAGGAAAGTGCACTTGTTAGCTATTTATTTATTTATTTATTTATTTACTTATTTACTTATTTATTTATTTGGTACAGGGTCTCACTAAACACGTCGGACTTGTAATGACCCTCTTGTCTCAGCCTCCCCAGCACTAGGATTACAGGCATGTACGTACTACCACGCCTGGTCTCAGTGGCCAGCTCAGTGTGAGGTAGGGATGGCATGTGGATCAAACCCTAGTCCTTGCACTTGCCAGGCAGGCGTTTAGACCACTGAGCTATCCACTGCCCTCCCCATTTTCTTTCTATACTGAGCTCTTTGGAAGAAAGTCACCAGCTATAGCCTGTGCTTACAAAGTGGGGAATTATTTTCTACTCTTCCTAGGTAGGATGGATATGTGTATTTGGATACAAGCATTTGGAATTCTTTAGCAGAGGATGTAGGTTTCCCTCCTGCCACCACCATTATTTACATCCTGTAGATAGACTGACAGCAAAGCCAGCTGTTTGCCGCCCGTCTGCTTCCTCCCACCAATTGGATGCTGTCAGTGTCACCGTCCCCTGCTCACTGAGGGTGCAGCTTGGGACAGCTGCTAAATACACTGGAGAGCCTGAGAGATGTGATTGCCAATGGAAATGGCTCCTGTTGGCTTTCGGGCTTGGTTAGCATCTTCAGTGCAACCTTCCTGTTTATTTTTTCTAGAGAAGTCTAGAAGGATTATGGGTGTGAGGTGGGGAGTCCAAGTGACTTGGAGACCCACCAGATCATGTGTCCGAGTGTAGGACAAAGAGAAACAGCACTGAGGGGCACTGGCAGTGGAGCATGAGCTCACAGTTGATCTTCGTATTGTGGGAACAATGGTGGTGCTGACGGCCTCCAAGTCTGACTATTTTCTTTCCCGCTGTGACAATGGCTTTCTCTATCATTCTAAGTGGGTCCTGTGCAGCAAGCAGGGAGGATGATACGGACTAGGAGCACTTAGCACAGGGAAGCTGATGCGGGCCCAAGGTCACCAGTCACTGCTGCGTGGACACCCAGCTCAGCTTCCCTTTCCTTCCTCATAGCACATCTGTCTACCTCTTGTCAGTCTAGCAGAAGGAGCCCAGTTGTTTATTACACAAAGAGCAGCAACATTAAACTCAGGAAATTCCCTTCGAGTCCAGGCTTTTAAAGAACATGCCCAAGAAATGGATCCACTTAAAATGCAAATTCCATTGACACTAATAAGCAATATATATACGCATGCATTTGCACATGCAAATGAGCAGGCAGTGTAGGACTTTCTTCTGCCGCACTCCATGCATGGTAACTGTGCTCCACACGCTCCGCTGGAGTGGGGCCAGAAGGTATATCCTACTTGTCCTTGCCGGTCACAGTCCTTCTGGGGCATTCATCAGACTGCGGGGAAACGCCTGGCCCACTATGAGTCAGAGCACTGCCCAGGTTCAAGGCTCCCATTTAGCTATGTAGTACATATAAGTCGCCTCCACCCCCACCCCAAGCCTCTGCTCCATGGCCTGCTGCTCTTCCCTTATCTGCCTGTTGAAACCTCCCTCGGCCTTCCAGGTGCAGCCCAGTCTTCCTGAAAGTCCTTACTCATCAGCTCTTCTTCAGCCAGGACACATCTGACGCTCTAAACTCACAGGTGCCAGAACAGATCCTCCTTTTCCAGAAGAGTTTCACGTTCCCAGTGCTTTTCTTTAGAGCATTCCAGATTCCTGGAAGGCAGATGCTACTGGGGGATTTTTATCATTGGTGTCTGCAGCCAGTGACAAGACCCAAAAGCCTAACGATGCTTTTTTCATTTCATCTTCTTACTAGCAAACGGCTTTATTTATTTATTTATTTATTTATTTATTTATGTTGGCTGTTCCAAATGGCAATCTGTCAATGGTTTTTGCACATTTGGCTGCCTTCCTAAGTGACACCCAGCTTTAAGATTCTCAGATAAACACTGTCACAGGTCTGCAGTGTGGGTCTTCTGGACACCAGCAGGGTTCCAGCTCCCTGGCCTCTACTAGAGGATCTCATGCGATCTTGTTCAGTGGTTGCCAGCCAGGTTCCTGGAAGGGCTACAATTCTAGCTTGAATTGAGGAATGGACAGAACAAGCTCTTGTTCCTCTCTCTGCTCCAGAAATCCAAAAATCTGTTTCATATACTGTCTTCAGAGAGAGCATGTATCGCATATCAAACTGCCAAGAACAGCTACTGCAGTTGACCTTAGCATAAAGTGTTTTATATCCAAAACTTCCCTGGATCTTTTGGGCAAAGGAGATGAAGAGGCAAAATAAAAAAGGTAGGCAATCATTTCATTTGTGGCCATAATTATATACATCAACACATTGGGAGCTATCACATGCTGTTTTGTATATCAAATTTTTTTTCTGTCACATGCATTTAAATGTCAGCGTGGTATTTCATCATAGGACATGCTGCAGGTTGGCGGACTTCTGTCCCACTGCGTTGTTTCTCAGTGGTTCTTGGCTATAAATAATGCCCTGAGCTCTCTGGGAGGCTGAGAGAGAAAGAGCCCAAGTTAGGGACTTAGCAAGACATTATCTCAAAATACAAACAATGATTCCCCCAAATATATATATAATGGATCGTCTGGGGATATAGCACTGTGTAGAAATCTTGAGCTCAATTCTCCGGGTTGAGATAAGGCACTGGTGATTCCGTCCCAACAGATGTCCGTCACCCTCATCTGTAATCTCTTTTTACCTCCCCTGGAGGTCTCTATTGTGAGAGGACCTGCCTGGTGAAGGGCACACTTCTGACTATGTGTAGCCTGACTTCACATCACCCCTGGCATGCTTGCTCTGGTTTTGCATTTCCATGAGTGGTGTCCGAGATTTCAGTATCTAAAAGCTGACACCCACCTGCCTGGCCCCACGCACAGTGAGGCAGGAGTGGTGTGGTGTTCCCATCCCTGCAGTGCCGGGTCTGTGCCTTGCTTTCCAGACCCGCAGCTCCAGGCATACGGGAAACTCCCAATAAATGTCGGTGGCTTATTGAGTGTGAGCACCTTCTCCCCAGCCCCAGCCCACCTCCTGGCACTCCTGGAGTGTAGCTGTCCTCCTTCCCCAGCAGAGGCAGATAACAGATGGCCAGGAGTCCGCCTTGGCCTCCTCTCCCTGTGTGATGAGAGGCCCGATAAATGTGAAGCGAGAGGCAATATTTCCTGAAAGCAGAGAACGGCAGAATCCATCATTCCACTCCATGCAGACTAGGCAAGGAGCTGTCTATGTGCTGTGGAATGGTGGGGGGAGTGGGGAGCAGGGGCCGGGTGGGGAGGAGGTGGAAACAGGACAGGATACTAGGCAAACTCAGTCCCCAATTACCGATCAGGAGTTGGACTTGCCACTGCCTAGGGTAAAGCTAAAAAATGGAATTTTCTGCACCATGGATTCCTGGCTTAATATACTCAGCAGGCACGGGTGGGGTGGGGGTTATGGAAAGTCAAAAGTGGGGAGTTGGGGGAGCCCCAACAGTTACTGCTTTATGGATGTCCAGGATAACTCACATCTAAACCTGTAGGGATGGTTCTGATGTTTCAGGTACCCCTGCCCTCTCTTTCCCTTCTCCTCTTCCCAACCTTCTGTCCTCATGCTCACTCTAGGTTCCAAGGGGAGTTGAGAGGATGGCCTGCAGCTGGCTGATGCCTAAAATCACAGCTGGAGATGCTGCTTCTGTGTTGTCATGGTCACCATTCTGTGCCTGAAAGACTGGACTTCTTTAATCCCCACGCTGAGTCCACTGCAGAGGAGGCTAGAGGGACTGGTAAGGGACACCTTACAGCTAGGGTCCCAAGGCCAGGAGGAAGTTCCTACCATCACCTCTGATGGCCGAAGGCCCTGAGCAGGTCTGTGTGCTGGACTGATTGTGTCAGCAGCCATGTGAATGGCTTCTTTGGATCCAGGTTCTTCGGTGATGACCCCTGTCTACCCTAAGAGTCTCAATTTGGTTGTGTGACTTGCTGTGACCAAACAGATAGTCTCCTTCTTGACTCAAGCAGAACTTGTCCAAGTTCTTGTCAATGCACATTTCCCAGTGCACACATGCTTTCCCCATAAAAACACGGGTGTGCTAGCTCCCTGACGGTGTATGGGAGGTAGACACAGGAGAAATAGATGGCCACAGCTCAAGCCACTGTGCACCAGCCATCTGGCTGCTGATCACAGGTCCATCAGTCAGCCCAGCTGATACCAGCTGAACATAGCTGACTTGGAAACTTATGATAACTCACTGCTACTCTGGGCTACTAAGACTTGGGGTGCTTGTAACACAGCAGCAGCTAACTAATGCATCTCCTTACCTGTAGATAAAAAGCCATTCCAAACAGCAGCTTGCAGGAAGGGAGGCTGGACCCCAGGAAATGTGTAACCTGCGGAATCACACTGAGCCTTGGATGCCCTTTTGTGAAGTGGGCCTAGCTGGAGTCAACATGGATTCAGTGAAACAAATTTAGGTGTTGCGAGCTGCTGGGATCCTCTTAAATTCCACTTATCTCTGGTATTTTAGATTTTACTGGTTTTTGTCAAATTGTATAAACAACACAGGCTCATTATAAAGACAGAGAAAACAGGAAACTAGAAAGCTAAAAATTACACTTTACTCTACCTCCTCCTCCTGCTGCTACTCCCTTGGTTTTGATCCCTAGAGGGAACCATCGTTAACAATTAGGTGCATATCCTGCCAGGTATTTTTCACCATCCACACTCATGAATAAAGGTATGGTTTATTTTAAAAAAGGAAATGATGATAAAGTGTCGTTCTGAGACCTGCTTCTTTTCCTTAATGGCCTTCTGACAAGTCTACCTCATTCATTTTAATAGTTGCATGAGATTTCAGGGCATGGATATTCTACAGTTAACCACCTCTGTGATACATGTTTGGAATGTCTTAAATTCTGTTAGTAAAACTGAAGTGAACTATTTGTATATCACATCTTTCTGGATGAAAGGTGACATTTCAGTGGGACGCACATCCAAAAGTGGAGCTCAGAGCTCCCCACCTTGTAAGCGCACAGAGTCTTGCTGACTTTTCATTTGTTACTTATGTCGGCAAAGCATTCTCCAAGAAGAAGGAATGGTGTGAGGAGGTTCATCCCCTGCACCCTTACCAGCTTTGGCTGATAACGATCTTGCATAAAACTCTTGCAGATCTGTTGGGGGAAATAAACACTAACTTGTTTGAAGTTATTTTTATTAGGAGTGAGATTCAACTAGTTCTAGATACCTATTGGAAATTTGCATCTCTTTGGTAAATTGCTGGTTTATGTAATTCAGCTACTATCTCTACCAGCTTGTGACTGCTTTGGTATTTCATAGAGCAGGTCTTTGCAGAGTCTGACTATAAACTCCTGTCATATAGGTCCTGTCTCAAACTTTCCCGAGTTCACCGTGTCTCCTCTCTTAGCCTCACTGAAAACCTAGCACTATGGCTCTTACCTCCGTCTCTGTGCACTGACTGTCTCTCATCTAAATGCTGCAGTTAGAAGGCGGAAACCTCAGGGACACAGAGAGAAGTGGGGAATGTGGAACGGCTGCATCCTGCATTGGGCCTTTTCCACCACTAAAACAAAGCACCTTGACATCTGGTAAGGAAGAATTGGATTTGGTTCACAGTTCTGAAGTTCAAGGGTATGACACCAGCTTAGCTTGGCACTGGTGAGGAATCCGTGGTGAACAACATCACACAGACAGAACATGCATGTCTTAGTTACTTTTTACTCGTTGCTGGGACAAATACTTGACACTCAAAATGAAGGAAGGAAAAGTTTATTTAGCTCACAGTTACTGGAGGTTTCAGTCCATATTTGGCTGGCCCAAAGCTGAGTGGAACAGGGCAGAGAGCCTCCATTTCATGGAGGCGGAACAGCAACAATCACCACAGAGGCAATTGACCAACCAGGGGAGCAGAGAGCAACAGCTTTAGTGTTTCACTCTGTCTGTCTTAAAATTACATCAGGCTCTCTGCCTTAGCCTATCAGCCTCAGGCCACACCCATAGTCTCAGCACTACTCAGACCATAATCCCAACAGTAGTAAAACATGTAATCCCAGTGGATCATCATTCAAGTCTCAAACTCTAGAAGTCCCTGCCCATGATTGCATGAGGCTTTGGGGGAGGGGACAACTAGACATAAACCATAACAATGCACATGCTGTAGGGACAGATCACATGAGACTGGAAGCCAGTGATTGGTTCAAGCTCACTCTGTCATAACAACCCTGTCGAGAGAATTAGGGCTCTCGATGACCTGGTTGACTAGGCTTTGCCTATTAAAGCTCTCACCACTTCTTAGCGTTGTAGGCAGCTGAATTAGATAAAAATATTATAGGCAATCAGGCCATACTAGGCCCTTAAGGGGCTAGTACAGAAGACAAGGTGACTTTGCAACTGTGGGAGAGACACATGCCCCTGCTGTGGGCCAGACCTCAAGACAAAAGACCAGAGAAATGCATACCTCCCTGAGGATAAGCATCAGAGATTGGTACTCTCAATAGGTCTCTATCAACTAAAAGCCACAAAAAGTCACTAACCCATCCCCCTACAGGAAAAAACCAAACAAAGAAACAACTTGTTCTGTATTCATATCCACTTGCTATGTGACTCACTCCCCTACTTGACTCTGATTTAATCAATTTTACCTGAGCAATTGTGCTTGTAATCTTATTGGTTGACTATAGCGAGTTCCCTTGTTTCCCACCTTGGACCTACCTTGTGTCCTGGTTTTATCTTACAAAAATCCCTAGAAAACACAGGCCCCTGGGCAACCCATGTGGTTCCCCTTCTGTCTCTCTCTTGAACAAAGGCTTTCTTTCTCCCAGTAAATATATTCTGCTCTTAACCTCTCTTGTTCCTAAAATTCATTCTTTGGTGTTAGAGAACAGGAACTTGCCCCAGGTACCTTTCAGGTTGGGAGCTTGATTCCCCTCTGTCATTAGCATCATCACACTGGGGACCAAAGTAGGATACATAAACCTTTGGGGGACGTACTCAAAGCACATGCAACCACACTGCACCCCTACCTGGCAGTTCTGGGAGACTGAAGTCCTCTCTGGGGTCAGCTCTGCAGATGTTATGGTTGGAGGTCAGGCTAAGGGCATTTGCTCTCCCATCCCATAACCTCCCTCTCACCCCAGCCTGATGTCGACCTGCTGACAGCCCCTGCCTCAACTACCTGTGGCTTTCAGCTTTCTGCTTTAAGTCTTTCTCCAGGGAATCTTCTGAGCTTCCTGCAGGACCCCAAAAGTGCCTCAAAAAGTCTGGTACCCCTCTGTCATTCTGGAGCAAAAGTCAGAGGGTGCAGTCATCAGCTCCCCATCCCTTTGGAGGACCACCCCAGGCATGTTCTATGATTCCTGAACAGGTCTCCAGTGGGGATGGAGTTTGATCACCTACCTCGGCACTCTCCATTGTTTCTCTCACTTTGGTGCCTTGTCTTCTCCACTTAGGATCTTGTGCTTCTCGCTGTCATCATTCATGGGAACCACCAGCATGCCCAAGTCTTTAAGAACTTAGAAGGTGGACAGGAGAGAAGAGCGAAGCTCTCTGAGGATTTCACGTAACCTCAATGCCTTTATGCAGCACTGAATTTTGAGCGACTTCCCCAGGTCTTGGAGCTGAAGTGAGGCAGGCTTTCCCCCCATGGTGAGTCTTTAGCTGGAAACCACAGGGCCAGAGACAATTTCTGCTTTGTCTTCTGAAAGTCTTACTGAAATGAATGGACAAAAGACAAGAGAAAAAGTATTTCAGTTTATGAAGGGACTAGTGTACCCAGAAGTCACTTGTCACACAGAACTCAAGTCAGCACCAGATGCTGGTGCATTAAGTAGCTTCTTCAGTGGGAAGATGGAAGCGAGGGCCCGCAGGCAATGCTAGAGGGAAAGAAACTGATCCTTAGGGGAGTGAGTGGGCCAGAGAACACAGGTGCGTCTGGGACCACGTTCTTCTAGGCTGTGAGGGTGCAGCTTGACTTTCACTCTCTTCCCAATGCATTAATTATTCCTGGTTAGTGAGATTTCACAATACCTGAGCTCCTTTGGGAAGATACCTCAGACAGAGCAACTTCAGAGAAAACCTCTCTCTGTGACAGAGAGGATCACAGATGACTGAGAAAGGGAGTTAGTTGCAAAGAAAGTTAGAGACAGTGGTCCTGAGGTTGTTTCCCTCACTCACAGAGGCAAAGTACCACTCTTTGTAATATCATTTCTTGAGCCTCAGAAAGACAACAGCACATTTCCTGTGCTTCTGCCACCATTTGGCAGGAGGGAGGCCCCTAGCTAAATAGCCAAGGCTGCAATTTCCCAAACCAGGCACAGGCTGGGGCATGCGGACCCCAGAGCCAGGAAGGAGATGTGGACAGTGGGGTGGGGGCTGGGGGGAGCCAGGCATTGCATGGACAGGAGGAGACCCCCAGAGAGCTGTATTTTGTCTCAAGCTAGGATAAAATAGATAAAAAGAGGTAGGAAGGACACAAAGCAAATGATAGTCGTGTGTGTGTGTGTGTGTGTGTGTGTGTGTGTGTGTGTGTGTTTTGAGTAGGGCCTTACTATTCAGCTCAGCTCATAATGATCTTCCTGTTTTTAGCCTCTGCAACGCTGGGATTATAGGCATGTACCAGCACACTCAGACTCAGGCACTGGCTCCGTGTGCCCAGGGGCAGGGCCAGCATGGCATGTGGTGCCAGGGATTGAACCCCAGTCCCTCCCTGTGCTTTTCTTAGCAGGCACTTAGTCTGCTGAGCTATCTTGCCAGCCTTTGGAAAATCATAGTCTTTTTCTTTTAAGATAACTGCAAAGACAGGACACAGCACTGGCCAAGGTTGTCCATATCTGTGTTCTGCAATTTTCCTCCCTACATTTGTTTGCTTGCTTTTGTTTTTGTTTTTGTTTTCCTTCCAAGTGGGTCTATTGCACCCAAATCTCAAAAAGATACTATAATTCTATAAATTATCCTAATTGATAAGGTAAAGGTGGAAGCCTTTCATCCAGCTAAGATAAAGAAACAGAGTCAAAGGGTTCAAAGAATGCTTGTGAAAAAACATTTCAGGTCAGCCACCTTGGGGGGGCAGCACCCCCAAGAACACACACATATCCCCAACCGCAGCCCCAGGCAGTTCTCTCTCAAGAGGCCATAGCTCTCACCACACGTCTTGCAGTTTTCTTTTCTGTGCTGAGAGCCAAAAACCTCCTTGTTGAGCCCACTTCTTCTGTGGCTGGAGGAGTGATGGCTCTTGGGTCCACAGGTATCCCTGAGTGACAGCTCCCTCCCGCAAGAGCCAATCCAGTAGCTAAATAGGCAAGGGCACTGCAACACCACCCCCCAGGCCTGGGGCTTGTCAGGCAAATGTCACCCCTCAGTCCATCACTACCCTTCTGTTAACCCCTTGTAGGGCAGAGAGATCGTCAGTCCAAGAATTCTATTACTGTTATCATCAAGTAAGGTAAGGCCACAGATTGCCACAGCGTACCAGGTTTTGTTTTTTGAAAAATATGCTTAGTACAGGGTCGACAGGGTCTCACTACATAGGTCAGACTCATAGTGATTCTGCTGTTCTCAGCTTCACAGGTGCTGGGGTTACAGGCTTGCACCATCACACCCAGTTTCAACCACCTGTCTTAGTGCGTCCAGGGGTGAGACCAGCAAGCCTATCAGTTTGAAGCTCTTTACTTTGGGTCTTGGGAACAGAGCCAGACTGTCTTATTGTTGAATGGCTTTGCTTCTTTCTTGGCCCCAGAAAGAAGTTTCTGGCAGGAACTTGGTTGCAACACATGAAACACAGGTCAGAGTTGGAGTTAGGTTGGGTGTCCATCCCCTGGCATACAGCTCCCAAGGGACCACGGGGTCAGGAGGAGCTTTGTTGTAGCTCTGTCCAGTCCTCTGAGCTGAGGCCAGCCTCTGGTTTTCCCCTCCAGGCCTGTCCTTGCTGTGTGCCTGCCTGGGAGCCTCCATTTCCTTTCCCTTTACAGCACTGAGCCAGACAATGTTTCTTTGTCTCCATCTTCTCCTCTAGTAGTGCCCAGGGGCCTGCAGCCCATTACTGTGTTTTCGTAAACAAAAGAGTGAGTAAATCTTCCAGGGTCTGCGAGTAGAGGCTCAGCATGCAACCAGGTTTTAGAATCACCTGTTCTGATCTCCTTGATAGCTACCCCTGCAAAGCACTTAGCAGCTGCCTGTGCACCTGGGAGCAGGGAGAGAAACCTGAGAGAGCTGGTCTGCAGGACTGTAGAGATGGTGAGGCAGGCTTGAGGGTCTAGGCAGGGAAGCCCCAGCCACCATCTGGGAGAAATCCAAAGGAACTTTGGGAAAGGAGACTGCAGGATGGGCGCCCAGGGTCACAGCCTTGCAGGAACCCGGCTTCCCCAAAGCTGAGGGAGATCCTGGGAAGGAATCCGTTCATGAGATCAAGGCCAGGCCCACGTCTGCAGCGGGAGGAGGCTCAGGTGACCTTGGGTAAGCTCTCCCAGCTTCGCTGAGCTCCCAGGCTGGGAAACAAACCTACTGGCAAGGCGGAAAAGGAGGCAGAGCTGAGACACACCTTGGAGAGGGGTTGCTGGCTGCTCCCCTCTCCCTGCATGACCCAGGCCACCAATACTTCTGAGACCCAAGGCAACTGTCACCTAACTGCATACAGCAGGGCGATCCTAGCAGGGAGAGACAGGGCAGGAAAGCAGCTGAGGTCGCTGCAAGCAGGGGCCTAGGAATCTGTAGCCCTCTTTGATGAGGAAGTAATTCCATTAGCTCGGATTTCCCTGTCAGCAGCTTTTATTAAATGCAGGCACAGCTATGCTATTAGGAACCTGAGCAGAAGCGCAGGAACCAGAGGAGGCGGCAGGCGAGTGAGGCAAGTTGTTAAGCTGATTCGAAGGGGGGAGAATGCACGAAATAAAGAAAACAGAAAAAGCGAAATGAGGCTGCAGAGAAGGAAATCAAGCACAAAGCCGCCAGATGAGGGAAGGCAGGGGGCTGGGTGTAGCGCCGGGTGCGCTATTGTGTCCTTCCTAGCCTAATCAGGTGTTTACACAGCCAGTCTGCTTTGCAAATCCTTGCTCCTCCAATCAGCCTGCCCTACCCCAGCCCCAGGACTGCTGCACAATGGAGACTCAATAACAGGCAGGCAGAAACAAACCAGAGCCGGTGCCACACAAGGTCCAGGGATGTTTGGCCACCGGGACCACCGAGGCAGCCACACCCATTCGGTTTGGCATTGTGTGAGTTTCTTGCTACAAGAGCAGTAGTTGTGACTGAGCTGATGCCCTGAACACCTGAAATTTTTCCTGTCTAGGGATTGGTAGGAAACACTGGCGGGCCCGGCATTAAGGGCCCTGTTCAGAGGTGCTGTCCAACCCAGCTGGATTTGGCTTGATCCTGGAAACTGTGCGGAACAAGGACAGGGTTGGAAGGCCCACTCTTAGGGACAGTAGGGAGCACAGCCTGGTTCAAACCAGGCCCCCAGGGTGGGGGACAGGAGGGCAATGTGGTTCGCCTCTACCTGTGTGTCCTAGCACTTGGGCCTCAGCCTCACTTGCCTCTGGCTTCTGAAGACTGTAGAGTCTCAGGGGCCTCCTGAGGGCCGAGCATGTGACCAGGGATGGGGAGCCAACACCTCACACCAGGCCTTGATTGATGAGCAGGCCCTTGTCTATGTCGCGTGCTGCTGTTCCTGCTGGTCCTAATCACATCAGAGGTGTTGTAAATGAGGAAATGCAATGAGTCCATCTGGAAAGCTGTGGGTGGAGGCGGCCCCCAGTGGAGAGCTCCCACCCTCCAGAAACATGGTGTCTACAGGACAGCTTGTGGGGGCTGGGAGGCAGCTCACCGGAGTCCTCTAAGGTACTCGAGATTGCTAGGCAGCTAACCATATTGCTAATGGTAGTAGTATGCACCATGAGTGGCTATCACAAAGCTGTAATATTAGTTACCGTGTCATCCATCTGAAGTGTTGATTAGGCACTGTCATGTGCCGAACACTGTTCTCGGTCTTGGAGGAGGAAGTAGTGAGCAAATGAACCCTTGACTCTGAAGCTTACCTCCAGAGGCAAAGTAAACTTCTCACCGGAGCCAATGAATGCATGCTCTGTCTTCGGGATGCAGAAATGGTATGGAGAGTCAAGCTAGGAAGGAACACAGCTGACACCTAGCAAAGTAAGGAGGAGAACTGTCTAGGTTATTGCTTATTTTCTTATTGCCCGGACAAAATACCCGATGCAGAGAATTAAGGAAGGAAAGGTTTATTTAGCTCATGGTTTGTGGAGGTTTCAGTCCATACCTGGCTGGCTCTGAGGCAGAGCGGCACATGGCAGAGGGCAGCAGTTCATGGTGGCAGAAAACAGCAAGAGCACAAGGGAGGAGCCACAGAGAGCGAGCCTCTGTCCTTCCCTTAGTGTCTTCGGCCTGCCGTCCCAGGGCGGGTGCAGCTCTCTCATCCAGCATTGGACCACGAATCAGTCACAAACTCTAGTAACCTGACTCATGACTGCGTGAGGCCTTGGGGTGCTATCTAGACACAAACCATAACAAGAACCATGCAAAAAGAGTGCAAGTCACCGTGATGGCTGGGAGGTGGGAAAAAGCTTGGTGTGGCCCAGGAGCCCTGCATGCAGGGGCAGAAACGGCTCTCTGGAGGGCAGTGACATGGAGGTACAGAGTTGGCCGGCCACTTGTGGAGCTCAGGGTGGGACCTTGGAGTAGAGAGGGGTGGGCATAGCTAGGGGCCAGGCCTGAGATGCTGCTGGATTTTCTGTTTAAAGGCAGAACTCCTTCTGTGTGCTTAGGCGTAGATGGAAACATCCTGGAAGAGAGGAAGCTGCTGCTGTGAAAGGTGAGGGTAGCCTTAGTAGCAAGCTCTGCACAGACAGAAGTGCTTGCTTCAGGAAGTGGTCCACATTCCTGGTTGTGCCCTTCTAGTGCTTGATGCTCTGGGTGACCATGCACCCAGGTTTTTTTGAGATGACCCTGATTATCCTGCTTTCTGGTATAATAATGAGTCATTCTTATCACTATCCCATCTGGGGCCTAAGTCTTGCCAGTCCACATATGAGGCAGGGACTAGTTTTACTCCCATTTTATAGATAAGGACCCTGCAGCCCAGGGAGGTGAAGTTGAAGGGTCAAGTTTGCACAGCTGGTACCTAAAATAGGCCATTGACTGCAAGCCCTTGGCTCTGACCCCCATGGGAAAAAATCTGAAGAACCCAAACCTCTCTAGGCACCAACAGGGACACAGCTGACCCCTGTGCATGGGGCTGTGATATTGGGATCTGCTCTAGAGTCACACATGGCCCACAAGCCACCTACCTGCCTGGGGCAAGAGCTATAGAACTGAGGAGTTGGTCAGGGGGAGACTGTTCTGGGGTGGCAGCTCACCCAGTCCAACGAGCTGCCAGCATTGGCCCCATCTTGTCTGGTGCCCACAACCTTC
Organism: Myocastor coypus; assembly: GCA_004027025.1. Taxonomy (NCBI): domain Eukaryota; kingdom Metazoa; phylum Chordata; class Mammalia; order Rodentia; family Myocastoridae; genus Myocastor; species Myocastor coypus. Next base: position 154,467 of record PVJA010000006.1, on the reverse strand, counting down.
ACATCTTACCCAGATAGATGATCACAGACCATGTGATTGGACCACTCCTCACAACTCTAGGTGAAGTAGGAGTGGTTCCAGCCCTAGGCAAACTGGCCATAAACCTATAAAGTGCTGCTGCAGGACCTTCCCTCCTGCCCCCAAGTGGAGATAAATGACCCAGGTGACGACATTCTTTACAGCTCAGCCAGAAGCACACTGAAGAATAATCCTTCCTACAAGGATCCTCTTACTTACCCCCAATCGGTCTTAAAAAGGAACCTCTTGCTCCTTGCTTGCTTTGCTGCCTTCTGCTCACCATGAATGATTTCTCCTCTGGAATGCTGTCTGCAATTTCAATGATGAGCTGAAGCTTCTACAAGCTGCCAGCTGAATAAGCCTTTCCCCCTAGATAAATAAATAAAAACAAGGGAATCTTGCAGGAAATAGTACACACCTATAATCCCAGCTAATCATGAGGCAGAAACAGGAGGATTACAAGTTTGAGGCCAACCAGGATAGTTTATCAAGACTCTGTCTCAAAATATAATGAAATAGAGCTGGGGACATAGCATTCTCCAGGTTTATTCTCCAACACTGTACAGGAGAGGGGGGCTCATGGCTCCACTAGGCAAGGTTTTGTCCCCAGGTAGGGTGATAGGGTAGTGTGTGATAGTGCATCCTAGCATTTTTGTGGGGGAGACCCCTCTCCACGTGCTCTCCTGCTTTCCATTCCAGATCCAGAATCTCAGTGTTCTTCAGTGACGGCAGAGGTTGGAGCACTACCCAGGACCATCAGCCTGGGAAAAAACAGCTCTCCCATACCCAGTACGCACAGCACATTTGGCTGTAGGAGCCCACTGTCATGGCAGCCTTCATTTTGATCTCAGACTAACCATGTTCATCTTTCTGGAATTTGCCAGGTGGACTGCTACCCACTCTCTCTGCCCCCCTCTCCCAGTGACTCTTTCTGGAGAGATACATCATGGATGAAGGCCTCAGTCCATGATTGGATGGCTTCTGCTAAACTGGCAATGCAGGCTCTGGGAGAAAATCAGCCAGTGCCCACAGTTCCATTTACTTATGAAAATCAATGGGAAGGTGAGAGAAAAATACCCCACAAATTCAATTTAAGTGCAGATTTTTTTTCCCTTTCAGCACTGGTATTGAAGCCAGGGCCTTTGCACTGAGCTAACATCCCCTGTAAGCCCTTCACCTCCCTTTTATTTTATTTTATTTTATTTTATTGAGACAGGGTCTCAATAAGTCATTAAGTTGTCCAGGAAGAGCTCAAATTTATGAACCTCCTATCTCAGCCTCCCAGGGCCCTGTATCACTATGCCCAATTTTCCTAGATACTTTTTTCTTTTGCTTTTTTTTTTTTTTTTTTTTTTTTTTTTTTTTTTTTTTTTTTTTTTTTTTTTTTTTTTTTTTTTTTTTTTTTTTTTTTTTTTTTTTTTTTTTTTTTTTTTTTTTTTTTTTTTTTTTTTTTTTTTTTTTTTTCATATATTTGGTACAGAGTCTCCCTATGTAGCTTGGACTCATAGTGATCCTCTTGTTTTCAGCCTCACCAGCATTGAGATTATAGGCATTAGACATCAAGCCTGGACTGGATGGCGGGCTCAGTGCACCTCGAGGTTGGGGCTCATGTGACATGCGAGACCGGGGATCAAACTCTGGTCCCTGTGCTTGCCAAAGCAGGTGTTTAGTCTGCTGATCTATCTCCCCAGCCCTTCCGGGATATCTTAATAGTTCTCATTGCTGTTTATTGACTGCCTGGCACCATCAAGTGTGCAATACATTGGCAACCTCCATTGTTTTAATACTGCACACCGACAGCTTAATACATTACCCAGAAATGTTTGTGCAAGACTGTGACTGTCACCTAAATTGAAGAGATCAGGAGAGGTCCAAAGTCCCACTCTGGTTAGAGGTGAGAAATACATTTGTCTTCTTTCTCTCTTCCACACAGGTAGAATTTCCCACAATGAGCAGGAAGTCAAGTCACTTGGAATGAATTGGTACTCAGCTTCCTGATCTACCTACCACCAGTGGTGCGATGGTTTCAGCATTCCCCAAAGGTCTGTAAGGTGAAAGTTTGGTTGTGGCACTGTAGTGGATTTCTAACTGGTGGTCAACTTGCTACACCCAGCTGAACTGAACTAGTGTTGTGCTGGGTGTGGGAGGCCCACCTGAGGGCTGTTGCCAGCAGTGTAGGAGGCAGAAAAGAGGCGGCTGTCAAAATGTTCAGGATGCTGTTTGGAGAAGCCATTGGAATTGTTGGAAGCTGCTGTCTCTCTTTGGCTGTTCTGCTGGAGGACCTTGTCATGCTGGCTTTCCTGATGAACTTGGCTATTCTTGTCAGAGGAGGAGCTTGAGACTTTCACTGTCGCTGAGAATGGCTGCGGTTCACTTTGGAGGAACTCTGATCCTCATCTTAAGCATCGCTTCTTGGCTCCAGAGGGGAAGATGGTGCACTGCTCAGCCTCATGGAGAAGCTTGTCGCATTGGCTTTCCTTGTTGCTGGAGGAGCTCGGAACCTCACTGTTGCTGAGGATGCTGGGGTACTTTTGGGAAAGCTCTGGTGTTTACCGTGAGCACTGCTTCCTAGCCCTAGTTCAGATCCTTCAGCCTGCTATCGCAGATCCTTCGTCCCACTGGCGTAGACTTCCTAGCTTCCACTACTGGCCTTTGGGCCTTTCCAGCACAGATTCATGAAGCAGGCCTGCGTGAGACTTTGTTGTGGGCTCCAGGCCTCCATTTGGATCTGTGAGAAGCATTGTTATGAGCTCTAGGTTTGCAGCTGGACTCATGCAAGATATTAGGATCCAGACCCTTAGAGGATACTTTAGTGTTTATTGTGTGGACTGATTTCCTGCACTTCTTCTATATGATTCTTGGGTGATTTCCTATAAAGCAATATTATAAAATGTGTCCTTTATTATATTACACCCCTTGCAAAATCCCCAAACTGCAACAGGCACTATTGGGAGGTGGTGGAACCTTTAGGAGGCAGGACTTGTTGGAAGGAAGCTAGGTCACTGAGGACTGTGCCCAGAATTAGGCACTGGGATGCCAGTGCCTATGTTCTGTCTTCTCTTTGTTTTCCAGCCACTAGGAGGTGCTGTGGCCTCTCTTACCCAGCACATTCTCCTTCTCTGAGGTACCATGCTGCCACAGGTCCAGAGCAGTAGGGCCCTACGACCATGGACTGAGCCCTCTGAAATTGTGAGGTAAAATTAACCTTAACTCCTTGTAAGCTTCTGCTGTGCTGCAGATCTAAGATGGCTCCAAAACTCCCACATTTTCCAGGCAACTGGATCAAGGGTGCTTTCGGGACTGTAGAGGAATGTGCTGTGAAGATATGTATGTGAATATACATATGTCTGGCCATAGTATGTGAATGTCTTTCTTTCTTTCTTTCTTTCTTTCTCTTTCTTTCTTGTGTGTGTGTGTGTGTGTGTGTGAGGTCCTCCCACCATGCTACTTCTGTCCTGGAGCCAGTCATCTCTGGACTGAAACTTCTAACCCAAACAAAGCTCTCTTCCTTAAGCTGTGGGTGTCGGGTACTTTATCCCAGCAATGAAGAAAGTGACTAACATGCTGTTTCCCTCAGCACTTTTATAGGGGCAGAAAGCTGGTCTATTCACTAGGGAGGGCAGTGTTTCTCTTCCACAGGTGTGAATCCTCTCCCAGGACACCGGAGGGTTAAGAAGGAACAGGAACTTCAGACACTGAAGGTGTCAAGTCTTGGGGCTGAGGTCTCAGGACTGACCAGGCCTGTTAGGGGACAGGCTCTCACCTGTGCAGGGTGAGGCAGAGACCCTGGCAAGGTCTGGAGGAGTGATCTGGAGGCCAGCCCCAAGCTCATTTACTGGGGGCTTCGCACATAGCGATGTTACTCAATGAGCATCATGTTCATTGAGCTTGTATCTAGGCCCTTCCCTAATTCCTGATAACAGTGGGGGCAAACTCCGGAATTCCCACCTTACTGCTGAAGATAGTGAGGCTCTGAAAGGGGACTTGGTCAAGATCATACTGTTCTGCAATGCCTGCGTGGGGGTGGTGGAGCCCCCAAACCCAGTATCTGTTCACTACTGGTGCACAGAACCCCCTCTGGATAAGCAGCGCTTGGCTCTCCCCTCCCACCACCAGCCAGCACTCCAGTCTTGCTCAGGCTTCATGGCGCTCTGCCTCGCCCCTGAAGACAGGGAGCCATGGGGCCTGATGGATTGTTACTTTTATTATGAAATAATTCATACATGCAAAAGGAATGAGCAATGCATGTGCAAGACACACAAATTAATAAAATGAATTGCCTCGAGACCTGCTCATGAAGCAGAGTAATATTGTAACAGGAAGCCCTTGGGATCTAGTCCTCTTGGGCTTCTCCCCCAAGAGATAAGCCCTGCGTTGATTTGCTCACACACCACTCTCTCGCTCCTCTGTACTGTTTGCAAGTCACGTTTGTCTTCCTAACAACGTGCGATTTCCCTTTGCATGCATTCGGGCTTAGTATGAGTGGAGTCCCAGTCGGCTCACAGGGGGACGATGTGAGCTTCACCCTCCCCTGCGCCTTAGCAGGGAGGCCTTGGGATTGTCCCGTTTTTGTAAGTGGCAAGGAGCGCAGGAAGTGGGATGGATTTCGCCAAAGTTGCACGGCTGGTAGGAGGCAGAACCAGAGCTGGAACTTGAAAACTCTGGCTCTAGATTGTTTGCATGAGGCAGCACAGTGTCACCCTGGAGGGATCTGTGACTTGCGTGTGCTTCCTGCTGCCTGGAGCTGGCCCCTTCATGTGTCTTCACATGGTATAGCGACAAGACTGTGAGGCTAGGGGCTGGGCTTTTGGATTTGGAAGGCAGACGCTGGCGGACACCTGCCTGCCTGCTGTCAACCCTCCTTCGCCTTCCACCCACACACTGTCCTGCTCTTTCTCACCCTGAGTCCTGCTTGGGTCAAGTGTGTGAGGAATCATTGTCCTCTTCCCAAGAGCTCCAGAATGTGACTTGTGCAGGTTGTGGCCCCTTCGATTGCTTTTGCTGGGGCCTGGTTAAGGCTTACATGAAGAAACACAGGGATGAGAAGTGGTGACTTCTGGGAAGGTTTTCCTCACTGGCCAAGAGCAGCAGGGTAGTGGGGAGAGAGGAGAGGAATGCAGAGTCTCTGGGTAGACACCTGGCAAGCCAGGTGTCCACGCTCAACACCACCCGTGATGTGTCATGTAGATAGCGTGTGATGCCTACACTCCCCCATACACTATGGCAGGATGGGCGCTTTCCCAAAGCTGTGATTCTAGTCTAGCCATGAACAAGGATGTCAGATGAGCATAGATGGCCGCACCTTCTGCAGAATACCTGAGGGCACTTCTCCAAACCAGCAAGGACATGCTGGATGTGTCAGTGTGTGCCTGCATTCCAGGATTTGTGGGGCTGAGGTGGAAGGAGCTCAAGTTAGAGGCCAATTTGGGCTGTGAAAGCTTGAGGGTGGCCCTGAACCATACAGCAGGACCTGTTTCAAAAATAACAACCAAATAATCGAAAAACCAAGAAACCAACCCAACAAGCCAAAACCTAGCAAGCTCATAAAAAAAAAAAAAATAAATAAATAAATAAAAAAGAAAGAAAGAAAAAAAGAAAGGGAAGATCAAGAAACTGCCATAGATCTGAGGACCAAGAACATAAGATACCAAATACAACAGGGTGTCTTGGATATAACTCTCATTTCATGAAAAAAAAAAAAAAAAGATATTATTGGGAATGTTCATGAGCTTTGAACAAAACCTGCTGTTCAGTTAATGAGAGAAAACACAAGGTAAGGAGGATGGAGTGCCCATGTGGTTTTTGCAACTTTTCAGGAAATTTCAATTAATTCCAAACTAGTGGAGAGGGACAGAAGGAGGCAGAAGCGAGTCCCCTCCCCTTTCATGATATGGCACGTGGGGACAGAACTACAATGGCCACCTAAACACTGAGAAGGGTGACATCATATTCCTGGTGAGGATAACAGTGAGGCAGAAGTCCGCGTGAGCGCATGGAACACAGCATCTGGGATTTGAATTACGCACCGTTGCAGTCCCACCCACCCCATGTTTCTATTATGTGTTCCCATAATGCTTTGCTGCTGAAGTACTTTTAGATGGAATTCTATGGATTTTTCTTTTTCTTTGTTACTTGTAGCTCAGAACATCACAACTGCTCTCTTTCCTGACTCGGACTTCTTCCCCTGGACCCACATGGACCTGGCCCTACTTAACAGCTGCTCCTGTGCCCTTGTTGGGGCCAAGGCACCCTCAGGCTCTCACTCCAGAGAGCTCCAGTTTGGAGCTCCAGCTTAATTAATCTTGTGCCAAGCGTGGGTGCCCAAATGATCCCCGTAGAGCCTGGGAGATGATTGTGCCGAGGGAAACAAAGGGGAGCCACTAGTCTGTGACAGCTGATATTAAAATGAGTACAACTCACTTCCCATCCAGAGCCAATGCATTATATTCCTAATAAATAATGGGTTACTGCAGGTTAAGTGTCTGTTGCTGCATTCCAATTGTTGATATTTAATTAGCTCTAAAATTAAAGTGTTCGTTTAGCGCCACACTGCTAGGACTACTTGATTCCTAATTGATTGAGATTAAAGTGTCTCCCAAAGATCCCAGTGTCCCTCTGTCAGACCAAGTGGGAGACGACTTAATGAAAACGTTTGACATTTCAAAGTGTGACATAAATATCCTTAAATTAAGCAGAGACTGGGGTTTTGTTACGTTCTGCAGTGGGGGCATGGATGGCCAAGGAGATGGTGCTTCACAGGGCTGAGGTTTCATGAGGGGGGACGATAACTGGGAGGTGATTCTTGCTGACCTCAACAAAGTGGCACTGGCTCAGCTTTTTTTTTTTTTTTTTTTTTTCTTTTTCTTTTTGGCCTTGGGGAGGTTGTTGGTTTTCATTCATGTCTGAGGTAGGTGGTGCTGGTGATGGTGTTAGAGGACATTCATGGAAAGAGGCCTGGCTTTGAGACTCAGTATGGATTTGGACCCAGCTCTGCTACTTTGGAGGGTTTCTTGGTCTGTCTGAGTTTTAGTGTCCAGATTGTCACACAGGATAATGGCATGTATGTCTCAGAGACACCATGAAGCACACTGAGGTGATCACGTTGGCCAAAAAGTGGGCCAGCTGCCCAGCAAGTGGGGTGATTATTAATGCCTTTTCCGTCTTTGTGACGTGGGTTGTAGATGACTCAAGGGGTCACCCGTGAGGAGGGCAGGTGATACTCCTGGGCGACTCAGGCTCTAAAAGTGCATCCAGCTCCAGGCCTCTCTGCCTTGGTGACAACTTGAGTACCTACAAGAGAGCCCCAGCCAGACTGAACGACTGTCTGGCCAGGCCTTTTCCTAGGGCCCAACCCTTCCCTAGCTGCCCTAACCAAGTGCCGTAGACTGGGCGGTTTATAAACTGAGACTGACTGACTGGCTATCATGCTGGAGGCTGGGAGCCCAGCCCAAGGCTTATCTTAGGCACTTGGATAGTGCTGGCACTCCAAACCCAATGCCAATAATTTAAAGGAGAAGAACTTTATTTCAGCTCAAGTTTCCAGTCTGTAGTTGGCTGGTACAAGACAGGAAGGGTATGGTAGATGGGACTGTGGTGAAAGAACGCTGTTCACATCATGGTGGCCAAGAAGGGAGGCCCTGGGGAAGAGATACACCCTTCCAGCTTGTGTCCCCAGAGCCCCATCTGTTCTAATCAGGCCCCTCCCCCAACAGCACCTTTAGCTCTGAATTCATCCTCGGAAAAGTCCACTGATCAGGATAGCTCGTTCATGATCTTTAAAGTTATTTTCAAAAAATAGTATACTTATTTATTTGGTACAAGGTCTCGCTATGCAGTTCAGACTCATAGTGATCCTTCTGTCTTAACCTTCCCAGCACTGAAGTTATAGGCATGCACCACCATATCCAGCCTTGGTGGCCAACTTGGTGCACCTGGGATTCCAGGGCCAGCATGGCATGCTGTACTGGGGATCGAACCTGAGTCCTTACACTTGCTAGGCAGGTGCTTAGATCACAGAGGTATCTTCCTGCTCCCCTACCATCTTTTAAAAGCTCCACCTCCAAACACGTGAGGCCCTCTGGAACATTCTAGATCTAAGCCATAACAATCTAGAATGATCTAACATTCTAGATCATAACCATAACACACCCTCACTAGCTTATACAGTAGCTAGTGAGGGCCAAGGCTGTGCTTTCAGGATGGCACCATAAGGCTGTGTCCTCTCAAGGGGACAAGTACTGGGCCCTCCAACAATGGAAAGAGTGGAAAAGACCTTTTTATGATCACTAATTAGGTACGTTGAGACATAGCACTCACAGCCTAATGACCTCTAAAAGGCTCCATTGCTTAGTACAGCAGCACTGGGAGTTAAGCTGCAACTTGGTCTTTAGAGGGACCACCAGCATCCAAATCACAGCGCAAGGGTTATTTAAAACCAGGTCAGTTATGGAGGCTGACTCCATTCATCCAGAAGCAATGCAAAAGATTTAATCTCTACTCCCAACTATTTCTGGAGCTACGGCCACAAATGCTTGGGTCATCTCCCCTGGCAGTCCTTTCCACTTAAAGAAGTCTCTGGAAGTCTGAACATTTTTTCCTTAGCACAGTCAAATGTGTGTTTTTGCAGCTTTCACCACGCCTTAGGGCTGCCACCACTGTCCTTACTTTAAGCCTAAACGCTATTTGTTCAATGTTTTCTTCTTGCACACGCTGTGCATGTGCTAGGATTACACTGTCTTGTTTCTTGTGGTTGGGTGGAACCGTGTGATCACTGAGACAGTTCACTGTGTCACTTCTGCACTGGCCAGGTAATTGCTGATATGAGACCCACCAGGGACTCTTTTTTTTTTCTCTGTGTGGAGATCAGCTAAGTTCCTGATGGTAGACTCTCCATCAGGTTGGATTCCAGAGCAAGGGCAATGACTGTGTGGGAGCAGAACCCCATGGATGCATGCCAGGAATTAGCAAGACACAGTTAAGGTTTATGTAGCAGAGATCTCAGGGTTGTTTATGGTTGGAGCCTAGCCTTACTATCTGTTATTGTTTAGATCTCAGCTGGGCCCCCCAAATTCTCACATTTGGAGAGGAGGCATAGGTAGGAGGGGTGGGTCACCAGGGACTTGACTTAGAAGGGTTTTTTCTCACCCCGACTCCTTTTCACCTCTGCTCCCTGGATGTCACACAGTGAACAGCTGCCCTCTGCCATCCTATTCTCCCAAGAATTTCCTGCCTTGGAGCCAGTCAGCCAAGGACTGAGCCTATCAAAACCATAAGCCTCCTCCTTGATGCTGTGCATGTTGGGTATTTGGTCCCAGCAGCAGGAAAGTGGTTAACACTGTATCCTGACTCACACACCTGCCTCCTCAGCCTCACCTTCCAGTGTAGTAGTGCTGGCCGTTGTGAAGGGTAAGCAGGGCTGCACACTGAGGAGCTGGGTGTTCCCTTGTGAGGCTATGGATGTTTGCTCCATTAGTAGCTACTTGGCTTCAGATGCTCGGTGGGAGCCCTGTAGGAAGCCAGAGGTAATAAGCGGCTAACCTGTATAATCCCGTCTCCTACTAACACAGCATGAAACCTGAGCTCTGCACCTCCAAGAACATGGCTTCTGGGAACTTGTGCACACATAGCAGCTCTGACCTAGACCCCATACAGGTGCGAGGTCTCCCCCCGCTGTTGCATGCTGGCTCTCCTGGAGCATGGCCTAGATTTTAGAGGGAGATATTCTGTCCTGTGTGCATTATGCCAGGCTCAGCTCACAGTGGGTTCCACAGACTCAGTGAGTGGAAAACAACCCCTGGAAGGGTTGCAGCGGGGTTGACTGGTAGGGATGCACATCCTGCTCCTGGTTTGCCTTCCTTTCCAGAACATCACGATTTGGTTGAAAGGGACCAGCCATGATGCAAAATGAATTATTTCCTGAGTTTTTTACTTTCTACTCAAGTAAAAAAAAATATCACTTGGCTTGTGAAGTTCAAACACATTTATGAAAAATAGCAGATGCCTATTAAATTGGACAATTAGCTGTGGGAATAGAAAGCTAATCAGAAGCATAGCTTTGACGGCAATTATTTGATCCCGTCTTCCCAAGGATGTCTGCAGCTGCTCATCAGCCATAACGCACGCATCCGTCCACACAGGCACTCTCACGTGCACCAGCCCGCGTGAAGGCACCAGGCACCTGCCCGGCAACTTTGTTCCTTTCTTGTGTCCCTGCGTCATCAGCGTGAGGGAGTGACAGAGCAAGGACATGCAGGCACCTTTCCCCAGAGAAGCCCAGGGGGGAGCACTGGTGACACCAATCCTCAGAAGTGTCTGCATGTCCACAAGCAATTTAAGGAAGGAAATGGGGGTCAAACTCTATCAAGGGAAGCCAGCAGCAGACTTCTCCATGGCCCAAGACATATGTTGGGGCTCAAACTCTTGCTGCTGGAATGTTCCTTTCCCTCCCCTTCTGCTGTGCAAGAACTGCACTTCCTGTGCAGTCCAGGAGCTTGACTTGAAGACGGCCTTGCCTGCTACATTGATTTTGTTGGAACAAACCTTCCAATGCAGACTGGAAAATCTGCAAGGTGCAGAAGCCAAGGCAGAGATCCTCAGGCCTTAGCAGAGCAGGAGTGGGGACCCCAAGTGATCCCCACAACCCTGCTCCCTTCTACCTATAATTCATTACCACCACAGAGGCCTAGATGCTATAAGAACCATGTTGCATATGTGTGTACATGAGTATGTGTGTGTGTGCATGTGTGTGCGTTCATGTGTGTGTGTGTTACTTGGAGTTCAATCAAGGGCATTTACACTGAGCTACATCCCTGACCCTTTTGATAAATTTTTTAAAAATTTGAGCCAGGGTCTTACTGAGTTGCCCAGGCTGGCCTCAAACTTGTGATCCTCCGCCTCAGGCTCCCAGAATTCTGGAACTCCAAGGGTGTATCATCATGCCCAGCAAAAGAGTGTAGTTCTTAGCTGGGTGTGATGGTGCATGCTTGTAATCTAAGTACCCTGGGAGGCTGAGGCAGGAGGATGGCAAACTCAAGCGTAGCCTTAGCAACTCAGTTAGGCCCTGTTTGTTTAAGTTCTTTTTTTTTTTGTGGGATCGGGGTTCAAACTCATGACCTTGCACTTGCCCAGCAGGCACTTGTGCCTCGGAGCCATCTCCCCAGCTCCCAGGCCCTGTTTGTTTAAAAAAAAAAAAAAAGGCTGGATCTAGCTCAGTTCAAAGGTCCAGAGTTCAACCTCTATCCCTGCCTCACCCCCAAAACCTAAAGACACACCAAAATACACAGGCACACTGTTTTGAGATTTGCCATGGTAAACCTGGTACCAGCTTTGAGAGGCTCCATTTTAACTCTGGAGCAAACGCTTGCTCCGGGGCCTCTCTAGACCAGCACAGCGTAGTGCTCTCCCTGGACAGAGCTCTTCGTGGGCCTGGGCCAAGGTGGTGGGGGAAGCAGATCTGGAGCTACTTGGCTGGAGGTTGGGCGCTAAGGCTGAGCAGCAGCTTTGGGGTGTGTGAATGCATTCCCGCAGAGGACTGTTTTATGCCCTCACTGTCCGTAATGAGATTTAATTGTAATGATTCAGTATTGAATTCCCCTTAACTATCAGGGGAAATGGATCCTGACTGTTTGTAAATAGTGGATCGGTGAAAGTGGGGGTGGCCCAGCTGCTGGGCAGAGAGGAGGCCATGGCCTTTAGCAAGGGGACCAGGCCTTGACCTTCTAAGCTGTGGTGGGTGGAGATAGCAGGGGCGCTCACCTCCAGGGCTCTCCTTCTACTGCCTGGTGGTGGGGCGGGGTCAGGCGGGAAGCATGCGGTCACCTGCTGGTGCTGATGTAAGAGGCAGGAAGTCAGAGAGCCCTGAGGTACTGCGCGAGGGTGGGGGGGGCTGTTAGCCCGGGAATTGGACAGGGCCAGGACTGAATCCAGGAGAGAGGGGGCCCACCATGCTCGGAGACAGGAAGGAAATGGGGATCTGCAGATGGGGAGCCCAAGGAGGAGCATGCGACAGTGCGGTACAGGTGTGGGCTGGGCGGCTTCGGAGATCTTGGACGTAGTCAAAATTACTGTATATGCCACAGGCAATAGCAAGACAGCTGGTGGAACGCGCTGGACACCCAAGGAAAGAGCAGAAAGCACTCAGGGCGTCCAAACAGCTTTGATAAAACCAGGAGCTGAGCAGGGAGGGATGAGGGGGTGGCTCTAAGAGGGGGACCAGGAGATCTCTGGAGGGCAGCAAAGGGATAGATGGGGCTGGTCAACAGATCAGCACAGGCCAGCAGGAGAACCCATGGTCATCTTCCCTGGCTGGTGCTGAGGAATGCTCTGGGTGTCCTGTGGAGTGAGAGAACAGGCACTGGGCGGGACCTGCAGGCCCAGGCGAAGGAGCAGAAGGTGTGTGAAGTGCCCGGATGCCTGCTTGGCCTCACACAAGACAGCTGACTTGGCTCTGCGTGAGACTGCAAGCTTGGGGTGGAAGTCAGAGGTGCATGAGTGGGTGGGCGGGGTGCACACATCCATGGGTGTATGTAAGGCTGTGAGCCAGTCGGTGAGATTAAGTGAAACCATGGTCTTGTTGAACCAAACTGGGTTTGGGGCAGCAAACTCTGCTCACGGTTGAGGACTGCGTGGCTTCCCGAGGCACACACGTCCCTGCCCTGTACTCACGAGGAGAGGAGAGGTAGGAGCCATGGCTACTCAGCAGGAGTAATAAAGGAGCCAGAGAGCACCCCAGAATGCAGAGGGGAAGGTGAGCATCCTCTTCAGACAGCAAAATGGAGGAAGGAAAGGTTTATTTAGCTCACAGTTACTGGAGGTTTCAGTCCATACTTGGCTGCTCCAAGGCTGAGTGGAACAGGGCAGAGAGCATCCAGTTCATGGCAGTGGAACAGCAACAAAATGGTGACAGAGGTAGCCAACCAAACAGGGCAGCAGAGCAACAGCACTAGTCTGTTTCTCTGTCTCTCTTTAAATTACATCAGGCTCTCTGCCTTAGCCTATCCACCTCAGGCCACACCTATAATTCCCAGCAGTACTCAGACCCATAATCTCATCAGTACTAAAACATATAAGCCCAGTGGATCATCAGTCAAGTCTCAAACTCTAGAAGTCCCCGCCCCATGATTGCATGAGGCTTTGAGGGGACAACTAGACATCAACCATAACACCTGGGGTGGCCATGGTCTCATCCTTCTCGCTACTGCAGCTCACTCGGGATTTTGTATAGCTGCACACCTCTTTGTCTTGATCCTAGAGTGGCAGCGGCTTCTGTGTGTTCCATTCCTGCTGGGTCCAGTGTGTCTGGCTACCCGCGATGGGTCACTTCAGTAAATGTCCCCATTACACCAGCCGAGGGTGGTCTTCCTCCTCCCTTGTCCCCGACTAGTGAGTGGCCCTCTCTGTGTCTTTATCCCCTGCTCTACCTCATTGTACTCTGAGGACATCGGACTTGCTGGGCTATGTCTATAGCCTCCTCTTCTTCCTTCTCACTAAATGAAGGTCAAGACAGGCAGAGGCTCTGCAGGTGTAGAACCAAGTCCCTGGCACTTGGGCTGAATCTGCATACAGCCGGTATTGGTTGAAGGAATCCCTGATGGGCCCCAAGGCCCCGCGTGTCCTCAGCACCCACCCTGCTGTCCTGCAGGAATGTCTTCTGCAGACACCTGGTATGCAGCCCCATGAACAAGGCTCTGGGGCTCTCAGAAGCTGCTGGAAGCCAGGATGGCAAAAATGCTCATGAGAGGAGGGCCAAGGCATTTTGTCATCTGAGCCACACTCACTCCTGGAAATAAAACGCTTTCACCTTTATTAGCGCTGATAAGAGTAAGAGTCTGTTCTCCAGGCTTTTAAATCTTACTCAATCATCATTTCTAAGCAAAGCCGCTGAGCAGAGCAGGCACGACAGGCGTGAGGTAGTTAAATCATTCTTAGAGGCTGGAGCTTCTGCTGACACCGGGGCCCCCCCGGGAGGGCTGGAGGCTTCCGGCTTCACCTTGAATGCCACCCAGGAGGAAAGGCAGGGTGTTGAAGGATGAGAGTGGGCTCAGAGCACTGGGGCATTTCCCCTTGCCCACCCTGCCCCAGACCAAAACTGGTCGCAGTATCTCATGGGCATGAGAACCCTTGTTCATCCTTGTTCAGATCTTGGGTAGGTACTTCGGAGCTGTGCGGCCTTGGCCACATCCCTGACTTCCCCGGGTTCCTTCTGCCACGTTTCTAAAGTGGAAATAATTACAGTAGTACATCCTCCCCATGGGGCCTGTCCCAGGATTAAATGGGTTCCTGGAGACAAAGCGCTTAGCCCAGCATCTGAGGACCAAGCGTGTTGGTGATCTGGGGGCTGTTATTCTTATTAATTAGGTGCTTACCTTGCATGAGGCAGCAGTGCAAAGCGGGTGTCATCATCCCTGATGGGTGGATGAAGACACTGAAGCCTGGTGGGTACTCATCCGTGTCCAAGGTCACAAACCCCCTGAGTGCAGAGGCGCGGTGGGGCACGGTCAATGTGCAAGACAGCGGGCCTTGTTGCATGCCTGTCATTCTGTTTAGTGAAGTTCTGTATGGTTTCTGTTTCTTAATTTTTTTTTTTAACAAACTGGATTGGAAAAAAGAATGTCAGGCAATTGGACTTCTACAGTGACAAAATGGAGCAAGTGAGAATGGGGAACAAATGGAAACGGGGCAGGAAGAGGAGGCACACCAGTGTGGACATAAGCGCCTCTGAACAGACCGCACTGTTCGTGTTGATCTACCTAATTGTCAGAAGCAAATTGATCTTGGCTTTTCACCACTGATCTAGGGCAGAGAAGCCTCTCAGAAGCCTTCGCACATGGTAGACAGCCTGGAGTACTGGTGTTCGGTAGAGCAACACCTCCAACTGTCATGTCTCAGGGCTGCTAAGGCGGGACAGCGGGACAGCGGGACAGCAGGACGGTGGCTCTGGCTCTGGTTCCTGACAGGGCTTTTCCAGGGCATGCGGGACTTTGTGGCTGGAGGGTGGAGGGTAAAGGTGGCCTGGAGTGGGCGATCAGCCCTGGCTGGGGAGAAGACAGAAGTCACCTGGGGTTGGCCAGATCTAGATTCTTGGAGAAGGCTAGGACAGCAGCCTCGTGTGTCCGTGAAGGGAGGGAAGGCTTTCTTCAGACAACTCTGCACAACAGCCCCACCTCCTCTCTCCAGAGGCTGGCCCTGGCCCTGGGGAGTTCTGGCTCCTCCGAGAACAGCCTACTGCCAAAAATGTCAAGACCATCTAGTCACAGAGCGGGTGATAAAGTGCCTATTTCTAGTAATTAAGTGGGAGGAAGGGTAATAGAAAGGGAGTAACCCGGTGTCCCCAGCAAAATGACTATATCACCTGCTTTTGCATGCACTCTGCAGACTGTGGGCATCTGGGAGTTTCCCTGACCCCACTGGCAGTTGCCATGGCAAAAAGGGCAGACAGTGGCTCGAAGCCTAAGAAGATGGGTGCTGCTGCCCGGCGAGCTCCAAGACCTCAGGGTGTGACATAAGCATCACAGAGCCCTCCCTGCAGAGAGAGACAGGAGCATGTCTTTTCATAACGGGGGGAGGTGAGAGTTATTACCCGTCACACAAGCCTACGGTGAAATCCAGCAGCCCGAGGTGGGCATTTACCACTGATAAAAATCTGTCTCCCTGCCAGCTTAAAGTGCCGCTTAAAAAGCTAATGTATAATTTAAACTGTGCAAGCCGGGGCTGGGCTTCTACTGGGCGAGAGCAGGGGTGCTCTGCTGTGGGTAAAGAGGCCCTGGAGGAACGGTGGAAGCGGAGTCATCCTAGAATGGACTGGATAGGCTAGGAGTCA
Source organism: Myocastor coypus (assembly GCA_004027025.1). NCBI lineage: Eukaryota > Metazoa > Chordata > Mammalia > Rodentia > Myocastoridae > Myocastor > Myocastor coypus. The sequence continues at coordinate 138,632 of PVJA010000006.1, read as the reverse complement.
GCGGGATGGGCAGCGGGTGGGGAGGGCAGGTGTTAGCCCTTTAGAACAGGTGGTGCAAGTGCCATGGGCTGAGGAGGGGTCGGAGTGTCTTCAGGACAGGGCTAAGCCTCCCTGGACTCCATAGGACACCGGGGAACAGTGAGGTGAGGCACTGTCCCTGCTTCAGCGCAGTTCTTCTCTTGAGACAGAGTGAAACAAGCATCCATTGGATGAATGACCCGTTAGGGGATCCAACGGTTCTCTAGGGTGGGTCCTGTTGGGATCACTGCAGGCAGCTTCACCCCTGCTGCTCCTAGAGTGGGTGAATGGGTCCCCCAAAGTCAGGACTGCTTGGAAACTCAGAACAAGCTCTTCATTTGAGAATAAGATCTGCTGATGTGCATAGTTAGGCTAAAGTCACATTGGGTTAGGGTGACTGGTGTCCGTAGAAGAAAAGGGAGAAGGGCTGGCCAGATAACTCAGCAGATGAAAGCACCTGCTCGGGCAGACACAGGGACCTGCGTGCCGTGCTGGCCCCGCCCTCGAGTGCACTGAGATGGCAACTGAGACTGAGCGTGGGGTATGCGCCTGTGATCCCAGTGCTTGGGAGGCTGAAAACAGGAGGATCACTATGAGGCCAATCTGTGTAGTACAGCATAGACTCTGTGCAAAAAAGCAAATAAAAAAGAAAAGGGGAGGACAGGAGAAGCCACACAGGGCGATGCTGTGTGACAACAGAGATAGGGTGGCACATCTGCAAACTGGGGAGCACCAAGTACCCCAGCAGCCACCCAAAGCCGGGAGCAGGCCTGGGACAGTCTCTCCAGAGCTGCTGGAAGTACGCAGCCCAGCTGACACACTGACCTTAGCCTCCCGGCCTCCAGAATCCTGGGAGAATAAACTTCCAGGGTTCCAAATCACCTGGCTTGGGGTCATTTATTGTCTTGCCCTAGGGAAGGCACATAGTCCGGAGGGCTGAGCTTCCTGAAGTTCAGATCACTCTCGGGGCCTCTTGTGCCCTTGGGCTCAGCCCAAGAACCTCTCTGAGTTCTTCCCATTCCCAAAGTCCACCCTCATGCTCTGACAGCTCTCTGGAACAGGGAGGGCCTATGTCATGCATCCCATTTTGAAAACGGATAAACAAAGGCCCATGGGGCTGGGGCCTGGCTCTGTCTTGCTGCTTGTCAAACATGGCGGCACACATGGGAATCCCAGAGCTGCTCACCTTACCAGAGTCACCCTAGCTAGTGGTAGCGAACCTATGGCATGTGTGTTTCCATATTTCTCTTTTAAGACAAAAGATGCTAATGTATGAATTATATTTCCCTAAACTGAAAACCTCAGCATTCTGGCTCAGTGGCACTGTTGGCCCTTTGTCATACATACGTGGGCTTGGGGTTACAGTTTGGTACTCAGTCCCTAAAAGGTTCACCATCTCTGACCGTGGCCATGGTTAGGATAGGCAGGAAGCACCGCTGTCCTCACTGGCCCTGTCTCTCCCTGCATCCTCAATGCTGTCGCCCCCAACTCCTTAAGATGGGGCACTTTAGACCTCTGCATCTCTCACAGACAGCATCCTGCCAACTGCCATCTGGGGCCAGGCTCTGGGCCTTGGCTGGCCAGCACCTGGGGGAGGGCTCCACAGTGGGTGGCCAGGGACACTTGGTGGCTGGTAGTATACAGACAGCATGGGAACCCCGAGAGCACATCGACAATCATAAAAGGAGGTAAACTTTATTGTCTGGGCCATTTCGGGTACCAGAGGAAAACAAAACAAAACAAAACAAAACAATGTGTGAATTGCACCGATGAAAGATTTACTGGTTCTGTCTGCGCAGATAGAGGGTTTGGCTGGAATTATTGCAGCCGGGAAGAATTGTGTTTTAGGATCTGCCCCAGGTATTAATTTGTGGCAGGCTTATCCTGTCAGGAACATATGATGTTCACGGTGTCGAGAAGTAATACTCTAAAGGGCCTTACTGCCAATTGGATGGAGCTGGGCGTCGGAGCCTGGGAGGCAGCTGATCCCCGGGGACCACCTTCCAAAAAGGTCCAGAGGAAACACGTGAGGATGCTGAGCATTACCACCCTCAGAGCCTCTCCAGCCAGATCCGTTCCCATCTGTCGTTCTGCCTTGTGCATCCGCCTACCCCGGAAGCCCAAAGCGACACCGCCTCTCCCCTCACTCAGGCCCCTCACTCACACTGAAGAGTGCCGGGGTCACAGCTAATAGCCCAGGCTCTGGAGTCTCCTGTGAAGGCCAGGCCACAGGTGTGGGTGCTGCTGGGTGACCGTTTGCCCTCTTCCTTCTAGGTCAGATTCTTCAGGGAAAGGCCTTTGTGATCTCCATCACCTTCAACAAGTCCTGCTTCAGAGCCCAGGACCTTTTCTCACAGCCTGGAGACAAAGAGGGTCCAGCACCATGGCTCTTGCCAAGAGGCTGTCACCCTTAGTCCCCCTTTCCTTCTGCCCTTCATCTTGGGGAAGTCTAGTTACAGTCTGAGTTTCGCCAAATGCCACATCCAGTCCAGAGAACATGTTCTTTGCACCCCTCTTTGAGCCTTAGATGAGTCTGCTTTCCTGTCATCAGGACAAAAATTCCTGACACCCTTAACTTAAAGAGAAAAGATTTATTGTGGCTTAGAGTTTCAGGGAATTCAGCCCATGGTAGGCAGGCTCCAGGGCAGAAAGAAGGTGGTAGAAGGGCCTGCTAGGTGACATCTGCTCAACACCTGGCATCCAGGAAGCAGTGAGAGAAGAACCACAAAGGCTGGTGGGTGGGAGGGAGGGAGAGACAGAGACAGATAGACAGACAGACAGGCAGACAGAGACAGAGAGTGACAGACAGACCAAGAGAGAGACAGAGACAGAAACAGAGGCAAAGACAGAGACAGGGACAGAGAGACAGAAACAGAGAGATAGAGACAGAGATGGACAGAGACAGAAACAGAGATAGAGACAAAGACAGAGATGGACAGAGATAGAGACGGACAGATACATACATACATATATATATATATATCCATCTCCATCTCTGTCTCTGTCTGTCTCTGTCTCTCTGTCTCTCTGTCTCTCATCTTTCTCTGTCTCTGTCTCTCTCTGTCCTTGTCTCTGTCTCTCTGTCCCTCTCTCTCTATCTTTGCCTCTGAGAGAGAGAGAGAGAGAGAGAGAGAGAGAGAGAGAGAGAGAGAGAGAGAATCTTCGCACATTAGTGGGTCCCTGGCCCAGCTTGCATTTTCTCAGCTTCTTCCTTTGGTCTAGGCCCTCTGCCAGCTGAAGTATGCAGCAGAGATTGAAGCTGGGTGGGGAAACGAGACAGATGAGAAGATTCAAATGCCTGGAGTTCTGTGGGAGCCACCTGCCCCCTAAGAAGATCACCAATCCTAGCAGCCAGAGGGTGTCAACTGGAGCAGGAAGAACATAGCCTCAGGCAGGACCATGCTGGAAAAGAGACAACGTCAGTAGCCACCCAGTCCTTTCAGCCACACTGAGGGAGGATGCGGAGGAGGCTGGGGGGCTGCATGGGGAGGTGATTTACAATATATGGGGAAAGGTGGGCAGCAGCAGGCCTCAGGAATCTCTGTGTAGCGACCCATATCTAGACATCCCTCCAAAGCAACCTGCCCTGATAGGTGGGGCTGGGGGAGGGGACTGTACACTTTGCTCCCAGTGGATCACCCTCCCCCCCTGCCCCCCGACAGGGCTCAGCTGCTGAGTGTGCTGTTAGGAGCTGGCCTCTCACAAGAGGTGGGTCCCCAAAGCACGTATCCTTCCCTGTCATCTCCCTTTGCCCCCTACTTCCTGGCCCCCATGAGGTGAGTGGCTTTCCCTACCAGAGCCTTCCACCACACTCTTCTTTTCTTGGAACCAGTAAGCCACTGTCTAAAATCCATGAGTCAAAATAGACCTGGTCTCCTTTGAGCTGCAGGTGTTGGATCTTTCTTTTCCTCCCTAACAACAAGAAAGTGACTAAGGCAGGACTAAAAAAGCAGCCTGGGAAGCCAGGACCAGGGTTTTGAACCAAAAATGAACAGCCCCACAAACAGTTCTGTGCTTTTCTGGTATCTCCTGACACTGCAGAAGGCCAGGCTATAGCAAGGCACCCAAAGGAGACAGGGTTAGCGGGAGAAAAGCATCAAGCCCTGCTGGGCATGTAAGACAGAGCCTGGCATCACTGGAAGCCAAGCTGGAGCAAGCTATGTTGGCTTTCAGAGCAGGACCTATGAGTCAGGGCTCCCCTATGCATGGGAGGTGAGGCCACTGAGCCTCTTGATAAAGTGAGGCCTCTTTTAAGCAGCCTGGTGCCAGGCAGGATTCCCAGGGCCCACCTCACTGTGAGAGTTCAGCTCACAATCTGTGTAGCCCTGCAGACTCAGCTCAGACCTAGGCCAGGTGGGCACTGTCTCTTCCCAGGGTTCTTTCTGAACATCCTGGTCCCTAGGGCTGTCAGGAGGAAGCACAAAGGGCTTCAAAGGACAGCGAAGCAAAGTGGTTCCTTGTTTGACCTTGACCAAGGTCAGAGGGGCCGCGCTGGCTGGGGCATGGGAGAGCTGGTGATAAATCTGTCCTCTTTTGGCTCGGAGCCAGGATCGGAACAGCTGTAAAAGGCCGTGGGGTGCAGGCATCCGTGGGACTAAGAGCAATTTAAAAATGAAAGAAAAATTTTCTGGCATTGATCAGGTGTAGCCAACGTGTGTTTTTAGTCTTCTCCACCACCATGGAGTGGAAAGAAAGAGATCTCTTTCTAGCTCCCTGCTCTGAGATCTGCTGGGGGCCTCTGGATTCCCCTGGCCTCTTCCGTGTACCAGGGAAGCAAGTGGACAGAGACGGTGACAAGGGGGACGTATGAAACCCTAACCAGCACCCAGAACCTCGAGTTGAAGCTGGGCAGGGAATGCCACCCCCCAGAACCCACTGGGTAAATTTCCTTGGGTGGCTTTGCTGGCTGCAGCCCCAGGACCACCTACCCTCTCAACGCAACCTATCGGCTTGGGTCTATTTTCTGAGTTTGGAACCAGTTGAGAGACATATCCAAGACCTAGAGTAAGGGAATTAAAAATCTCAGCTTTTTTTTTTAACCAATAAAACCTGACTTGGCATGGCTGTGGAGCTGTGTGGGCTGCCATATACTCTGTGGGGAATCAAAAGTAGTTCCCCAAGCCAGGCATGAAGGTGGTGCAGCCTGTGGTCTCAGTGCTCTGCAAGGCTGAGGCAGGAGGATTGCAGGTTGGAGGTCAGCCTCATCAACTTAGCAACTTAATGACAACTTGTCTTGAAATAATAATAATAATAATAATAATAATAAGCTTTTAAAAAACTTGGGCTTAACCCTCAGTACCATGAGCAAAAGAAAAGGAAGGGAGGGAGGGACGGAGGCAGGCAAGCCTCACCCTTCTGTGAGGGTCGCATGGCGCCCCGTAGCCGTCTATAAGAAGTGGACCAAGCTCTTTTCACAGGTCGTAGAGCCAAATCAAGGCCAGAGGAGCTGTGTGGGGTTGTGCGGGTCTGTGTGGCGGGGTCCCCAAAGCATGGGTTTGTGCAGGGACCTGTACAGTGTCAGGTGCACCTAGCTCCAGTGCTCCAGGCACTATCAGCATCCCAGATCATGGCAGCACTTTCTCACCCCACCCCTGACCTCTAAGCACCTGCTTGAGAGCCGTGAGTTGTAGAGACACAGAAAGAGAGCGATGGCAGCGACCCACCTGCCCACCAAGCTTTGGAAGATAGGTTAAGATCCACCGCCACCACCTGCTATCTTGAAATGGTACAGAGAGGAGGAAGGTCTGGCCAGGGGCTGGGTCAGACAGTCAGGTATGGAGGACAGGGGAGCCTAATAAGCCGGGGAAAGGGGCAGAAACTTGGAAACGGAGCATGAGTTGTAGAAGGCACTGGAGAGCGCCAGAAGGTCTTAAGCAGCGGCGCAGCCTTTGTCCTATAGGATCTACTTCTCCCCAGCTCAAAATAAGATTCTCTCTCTGATATATCTGAGGCTCTCTGTACCACTTTGCAGCTCTGCTAATAACTCCGGCTGCCTACTAGCTTTCCTCCTCACCTCACCCGGCGGGGGGTAGTCAGGCTGTGGACCCCATTCCCCCAAAATGCCTCGGTGAAGGAGCATAGTCCAGTGCCTTGTGTGCTGCAGAAATACAGTTAAGTGATTATCCAATGGAGAAATGAATCAGTGAGTGGGAACGTGAATGCTGTAGCCTCAGTCGCACCTCACCCTGACTTCCTGCCATCCTGCAGCCCTGAGTCCTAGGCACGCCTCCATGAGGTTTCTGGATCCTTTCTGTTTTGACCCCGCCACCATCCAGGTGAGCTTCCACTAGAAGCAGCTTTCTTGTGGCCGCTGTCCTTCCACCCAGCCACCCAGCGGTGGTGCAGAGTGGCTTCTTCACCCATAGGAATGTTAATGGCCTGATATTTACTTTCTCTTGCCCTTCCTGCTAGCCTTTCCCCTCATCAAATCTGCACTGCAACAAATTATTTGGCTTCCCCATGACCTCCACTTCCTGCCCTTAGTCCTCAAGTCCTAAGCAGCTGCTCCGCCACCTCCCTCCTTCCCTTCCCCTGCCTGAGAAGGCACTAGATAGACTCAGCTCTCTCCCCCTTGCCCCCTGCCCACTTCAGGGTTCAAAGCCCACATTCCGTTCATTAGAGCAATCCCCATCTCTCTCCAGGAAGTCACCACCATCATCCACCAGCACAATTAACTTTCTAAAAGGCTTCCTGTTTGTAAATAAGCACACATGTCGCCTTGCCTACCAAGATCCCTTTAATCCGCAATTATTTTGGAGAGGCGAGGGAGGTGCTGTGTCACAGTAGGACCCAGAGATGAGTTCAGCGTTGTCAGAGATGACATTGCAGCCCTTCCAAAGGGGTCCAGCTGTCTGCAAATGACATGGGTGGGAGTGGGCCGCTCATGGCTAGAGACATCAGGCAGTTCCTGAGAACCCTTCAAGCATCCACAGAGGCATGCTGGAAATGAAGATGGCAGTGGCACTTGGGGGACCTTTAGGAGCAAGAGGAAGAGCCAATCCAGGAAGCGCTTTGACATTCAAGAGGGGCTGCACAGAGGACAGGAGCGGGAGGGAGGCCTGACACCACAGGGACATGGAAAAGAATGATGAGTTCTGTGTTGGCATTGTGCTCAGGGGGCGAACTGGGCAGGGAGCCCGTGACCCTGTCCTGCAGAAGGCCATGGACCAAAATTTCTCTCCCTGTGGACTTGGGCTGCTTGTGCCGCATAGCCAGAGCTCAGGGTTGGCTGGACCCCACCTAAGAGGCTCTGATCAGAGCTGCTGGGGCCGGGTGAAGATGCACAGGTGTGCCTGCCCAGGGCGGTGGCTGCTTCACGGAGAAAGGCCTGCGGCAGGGGACTCACAGCCGTGCGGCAGCTTGCTTCTGTCTGTTTCTCTTCAAAGTGATCCCTTCCTCGGGAGGCTGAGGCAGGAGGATCAGTGTGAGTTCGAGACCAGCCTGGGCTACAAAAGTGAGCTCAAGGCCAGCCTGAACCACATAGCGAGACCCTGTCTCAAAAAGCCAAAGTGATCCCTTCATGGTGGCCATGCAGGGACACAGGAAAGCCCCTGGACAATGGGTGGCACATAACAGTTACCTCATTAGTCCCTATTTTAAAGTAAATGAGTAAAGTGCTTAGGTCCAGATCTCAGTCTCCAAAGATGACCCCAGTACTATCTCCTGGTATGTGGGCTCTGGGCCCTACTCCCACCTGTGTCTCCATCCAGGGAAGATCTCTGTGACTGCCACAACCAGCAGAACACATGAAGGCGACGTCACCTGGTTTCCAAGTGAGCTGATGAAAACACCATGCGCTTCCACCTCACGGTCTCTGGAGTGCTTGCTCTTGAAACCCAACAGCCCTGCTGTTCAGAAGTCCCGCCCCCGCCTACGGCCAGTGCCCAAGCAGGTGTCCTGGCTGATGCCTGCTGGGGTCCCAGCCGACAAGTCGCATCAGCTGTCAGAATTGTGAGTGAAGCTGCCCCCTGGTGATGCCAGCCTCCAGTTGTTGATCTGCCCCCAGCCTTCTGGTCTTCTCAGCAGAGGGCCAAACATCAGAGAACAGAGATGAATTTCCACTGCAGCCCTTTCAAACCCCTGACCTGCAGAAAGCATGGAAGAGGTTAGGAAGAATTGCTCTGATTTGCTAAATTTGGGGATGACTTGTTACCCAGCAAGAGGTAACAGATACGGTCTGCATTCACACAGAGCCCTTCGCTGGCCTCCCTTGTGTCTGGTTTACCATAACTGCCTTTGGCTAGCCTGCAGTCTCCCATCAGTGGTTGCCAAGGTAACAGGGTCCCTGGCACAATGAGTAGGTGCAGACTTTTCAAGTAAGGGTCCGAGTTGATTTGCTCAGAAGAGAGCACTTGTCTTTCAAGTCTTGACTAATTTGGAAGGATCTAAAAGCTCTCGCTTCTGGTTCTTGCCCCAGCATCTGTTTCTTGGGATGCCAGACCCAGCTCGCCCGGCTGTGGCTCTCAGTTTGTCCCTCTACATGTGAAGCAGGCTGCACAAGGGGGACCCTGAGGGCCCTGTTGGCTCCCAGCTCTATGAGTCGCTGCACTGTCTGACTCTCAGTGAGGACTCTGCATTTGACCCTCAGGGTTCCAGCATATGCTACAAGGGCAAGGACCAAGGCTTGGGTTCCACCAGAGAAGAGGTCTCTCCTGCCTTCTGTCATTTATTGAATGTCAAGCCTGTGCTAGGTCCTGGATGTAAATAATTAATAATACTCTGAACACATTGGCCTTCTTTATTACTTTCTTGTCCCTTCTCAGGGTCATTTGCAGATGATTAATCTAAATCATTATTTAGATTCTGTCTAATCATTTTTAGAGCAGCATTGATAACCACAGCTGTCTCTAATCTGTCTGAGAGGAGATCACTTGTCTCTGGAAGGGGCTGGCTTATTGATGTTTATCCTCTCAGGAATAGGGAGTACCATCAGTCAGAGGATGGGGGATTGCTCACTGCCTCAGTCTCCTCAGTAAATTTCCCACAAGGGGACCCCAAAGTCAAGTTAGTTAACAAAACAGGTTTTATGCTCCCTTTTAAAGCAATTCAGTGTCTGCTTTTCCTGTAGCTTTGGTTCTAGGGAAATACATTCCCCCTTGGGCCTAAAAGCAGTCTGCCTAAGTACTTCACGCCATCCCTGTCCCAGCTGGGCCAGTTTCCTCTGTTCAGCCCTCAGGGCTGGGTTTCCACAGCACTTCTCCCAGGAAGCCTGTGCTGAGCCCTTTCCTTGCCAGGGGCCTGGAAGGCTATCGCGAGAATCATGGCCCAGTTTCATCCCCACCAGAAAGGAGATGTTCTCTGCCTGTTACCACTCCTTGATCCTCTCCCAGACAAGCCCCTGGCCCTGCTCCTAGGAGGTACTCATAAATAGTTGCCGGACAAATTAGTGGAGATCATAGCTCTGCCTCTGTCTGCTCCCCGTGCACGCGTGATATATGGGCAGGCCTTCCTGCAGGACGGGATGCCAGGTGGAGTTATTAGTACCATTAATGAGGATGAGCAGCCAGCTGCCTCGCACGCCTTCGTGAAGGATGTGCCTGTGCACGCCCATGGCTCAGAGCCTCCCCACATCTGCAACTTCAAGTGAGCTAGATTGAGGTGCTGTTCTTTCATGAAGCAGCTAGGGCCCGAGAGACGGGAAGGATGACAACCAGGCTCTCACCTGCCATGGGAGTCTTCCCCGGTCACCGCTTATGTGCTTAGCTGACGCTTGGCCTCTACTCTTCCTCCACACTTCCTCCCTCAGTGCTCTTGTCCTCTTCTCAAGAGAAGGATGCAAAATTGGAGAGGACACAGGGAAGTGCGACTGGGCATGCAGAAGGGTCTTGCATCCTCATGTGAGATGGCTGAACCAAGGATAGTGACAGGTGGCTTTTCAGGAGGCAGGAAGAAAAAAAGGGCTCCACTGAGGTACCTAGAAAGGTACATTTTAAGACATGCCCATCATGTAGGCTGGCTTCTGTTGGCTTCCAAGCCCCCAGGAAGCCTGGGACAGCCTTTGGTCTTTTCTTGGGGAGACCCCACAGTCATTTTCTTCAAGAAGGAAACTGCTCCTCCTCCTGCCCCATGTTAGGCTCCAAGTCCATAAATGATGTAAGGAAAGCCCCAGGGCATAATCGGGTAAGGAAGGGAGAATCAAGTGTGGGTATTACACTGTGAAAACCCCTAACTGCCTAGACTGGCAAATGAATTAACTTCTTAAACAAAGTGCATATATCTACATATATTTGAATACATGAATACAATCAACTCAGACCCTGCCCAGGACCAACCTCTCTAGGGAGGAGGAAGAGAGGAGAAAGATCCTGGGAGAAAGAAACTTGGACTGCTCTCTCCCTATACCTTAAAGAGCCTTTGTATGCTATATTTATAGATTAAACACAAAAAGTGTCTCCCTGCTGCATTAAAAACTACCCATCAAGACTGAGGACTCCAAGGAGCAGTAAAATCAATCTCATTGCATAAAGACAACAGCAAGCAATTGGCATGACATTTTAAGTAAATGCTACAGCCATTTGTAAATGTTCATTTTCCAGGAGACCCCATCTATTATATGACAGCTATTTTCTTAGCATCCCAGTGTGAATTCAGTTGGTTTACAGATAAGCCTGTTGAGGAGAATGGATATCAAGATGTAAAGTGCTATAATACGGACAATTTGTTACCGCTGTACCACGTCGCTCTGTCATTATGTATCTGCCTCTTGCAAGGGTTAGAAACCACTTGGCTATTTCTGGGAGCTGGTGTTAATGAGTGAGGAGATCTAAGTGGGAGGAGAGGAGGTGGGTAGGGCCAAAGGAAGCCACAGGGTCCTGAGGAAAGGCGCAGCACATGGCGGTGAGAAAGGTCAGCCTTCTTTCCAGGAAGAGACTCATCTTTTCCTGATGGCTCTTCCCCAAAGAGGCCCAGGGGGAAGAAACAGTGCCCCACCAGGAGCCTTGAAGGATGAGCAGGTGACCAGCTTGAGGCCCAGGTTCTGCGAGGAGTCCAGGGGAGGCCACACCTTCCTCACCTGGCTGATTTCTGTGTCCCCCAGGCCACCTGGCCCAGGATCTGGGCTCAAGAGAGGACCTCTTTCTCCAGGGTTTCCTGTCCAGCGCTCTGCACCTCCTGGTGGAGCAGGTGAGCTGGTTGGGACTGAGCAACAGTGTAGTTCCAGTGTGGAAAGCTGCCTGGGTGCTGCCCATGGTGAAATATGTATCTAAAGAAACTTAGGGTCCACCAGCCTCATAACTTACCGTTAACTCCAACAAGCCAGACATTGCCAAGGAGGAAATAAATGACCCCCTCAGTGAACCTGGAGCTGTGCTGAAGAGGTGCCGTGCAAGGTGGGTGACAGATGGTGCCAGGCTCTTCATGGGTGGGGTGGGATGAAAAGAGGAGATGTGGCCCTCGGGTGGTGAGCAACCCATGTGCCTGGTGCCTGGAAGTTACAGCACAGATCCAAAACGGGTAGGAGCCCACAGAGAGCCCGCTGCACCACTGTTCCTTTGGCCTGCAGGCCTCAGGGCACCTCAGGGCACCTAGGTACTGGCAGTAGGCCCTTCCTAGTCTTCACCAGTCCCTGACTTCCAGTTGATTCTCTTTTGCCAGTCTGCCCAGGCACTGCAGCCCTTCCTCAGACCTCAGGAGACAGAATGTGTCATCTAGGCTACTAATCCTTCTAGGGCACACACTCTCTCCCACATGCCCAGTGTAGATAGAGCAGGAGGCAGATCTTTGTGGAAAACATAAGTGAATGATGGTGTGAATCTGTGGGAACATGTGCTCCTCAGTTGCTGATTGGCCAGGTGACCGGTGCTTCCACTGCAGGGCAGGATGAAGTAGTCCCTGCCTCTCTCACTGGAGCTGCTCTGGATGTGCTGCCTCAGTGGGGAAGTCCCTGGGGCTGAGTTTTAACCTGAGGTCCGATGGGAGCAGGCTGTGCAGGTGTGAGTCAGCCTTCCTTCTGGAGTGAAGTGTGTGACCCAGGCGAACCTTCCAAGTAGAGTTCTGTGGCTCCAGTGAACAAAAGCACGGCGAGGAGCCCAAGTGTGTGTGTGTGTGTGTGTGTGTGTGTGTGTGTGTGTGTGAGTGATTAGGTGAGTGAGGCCATCTAAGTGTTGGACAGAGACTTCGAAGGGGGTGTCCAGTCAGGGCCACCACCATTTTCATTCCTCACTAGGGAATTGTGGGTCCATCCTAGTGACACCTGTCCAGGCTTGGTCAGGCTCACAGGAGGTTGCCCTTTCTGGTCCTACATTATTCCACCTCACCTTGAGGAAAAGGATCAGGCAGCTGCATCCCAAGGTCCCCCAGGCCATACCATGAAGGCCAACATGGGCACAATCTTCTTGGTTTCCAGGCTGACCTCCTCAAGGAGAATGCATTTCTGTGGATGCTCATATGTGGACATGTCACACATGGTGGCCATAGAACTGTCCCTACTCTCTAACAGAACAGAATGAGTTAGGCAGAAGTCAAAGGGAATGAAGGTCCATGTCCGTGGGGGAAGCTGTCCAGCCTGGTCTGAGCTAGGAACCATTTGGAGTTGATAAAGAAGTGTGCAGTAAAAAAAATCAGTTCTTTTAAGATAAATAAATGAGCAATGGCTGGCTGAGGTGCCACCGAGAGTACTTAGCTTAATCAAGCAGTGTCATCCCTGAGGTAAGTTAGAGGCTCCATTCATCAGCTCCTTCAGCCTCGGTGTGTCACCGCTGCTAACAGTCCTCCAGCTGCAGCAGGAAGTAGCAAGGCTCACTTCCTGTCTCCTTCACTTCTGTGCCTCAGCAACCCTTGGGGCTTCAGGTAGAGGCAAGGTGACAGTCAAATGGTTGACAAAACTGGGTGTGGTGGTACACACCTGTCATCCCAGCACTTGGAAGTCTGAGGCAGGAGTTCAAGGCCAGCCTGGGCTGCATAGTGACACCTTATCACAAAAAAGCAAAACAGTAGCTAGGCGTGGTGGGGCACACCTGTCATCCCAGCACTTGGGAGGCTGAAGCAGGAGGATTGTCTCGAGTTCAAGACCAGTATGTGCTACAAAGTGAGCTCAAGGACAGCCTGAACTGCATAGTGAGACCCTGTCTCAAAAAGACAACAACATGGGACACCCACTCAGGAACCCCCTCCCGTTCCTCTCTTGGGCAGTAGCTTTTTTTCCCTCAATACATATGTTCTGCTCATTAAAAACAAACAAAAAAACCAAACAACAACAATAAAACCAGTTGACTAGTAGTGTCACCTAGAAAGTAATCACAGACATGCCCCTGGCGCCCCAGTCAGACTCAGCTGACTATCAGACTAAGCAGTAAAAGGGGCTGGGAGCAGGTCTCTGGCTTCTCATAGCAAGACCTTGAGGACCATGAATTCTCACATTTACAACAAACCTGGGTGGCAAACTAAGATGGACTTTCTAAAATTTCCTACTTCAAACCGGGTCAAACTCTGGTGGGACAGAACAATGCCTGTTGTGCCCACCGCTGCGGACCTCAGCTTGTTTGCTTATTAAGCTCAGCCCACTCACTGAAGCAAACCGCCAAGCAGGGCAGTGGTTGCCAGGAGCTGGAGGAGGGAGCAGTAGCGAGATTCTGGTCAAGGGTGCAGAGCCAGTTAGACAGGATGAATAAGTTCTGGAGGCCGGTGTGACTCTAGTGACAGCGGTGACAGAGGTTGACAGTACTCTACTGTATACTTGAAAATCACCAAGAAAAGATCCTAAAGGTTCTTATCACACACACACACACACACACACACACACACACACACACACACACAAAAAAAAGCACAGAGAGAGGGTGGACAGATTAGTTGATGCAGTTCCATCATGTGATAATGTCCACCTGTATCAAGCCAACCACAAATATATACAACTTTTATTTGCCATTTGTATCTCGATAAAGTTGAGAGGGGATGACAAGACCTAGATTTGGACACTTGTTCGAACCATTAGGAGCTGAGTGGCCACCTATAAATTCCCTGATCTCTCTAGCCTTCTTTTCTCACCCCTATAAAGTGGGATCGTGACTCACACCTCACTGAAGATGAAATGGCATCTCAGTGCCTGGAACATGAGCCTTAAAAAAATAGAGGCTGGTGATAGAAAAGTGGGGTGACTTGGCTCGCATCACAGGGTGGGTCAGCGTGGCGGGGGGGGGGGGAGGAAGGCGAGGTCCAAATTCTCCATCTCTCAACTCTCATTCAACGGTTTCCATAGCAACGGATCCCATCCTGTCAACGTGTATGCTAGATTTTGTGACATCTCTTAGGATATGAAATTATCTGAGGGCCATCACAAAATAATCAAATCATATGCTCTACTGTGCTTTTTCTTGGTGGAGATGTCATAAAGATTTGACAACAATGACAAGATGTCAGTTTGGCTCCTAAGGAGTCAGATACCCCAAGTTCAGCCCGTGCAGATGACGCTTGCCTTTGACTCTGACACAGGAAAAGTCACAGTTCGATTCAATTGTTTGTGTCTTTCTAATTAACCCTGGGTACTCGACTCCAGTTGCCCCAGAGCCTTTATCCTTCAATGTCCCCAGCTCCAATTCTTAGCTCCCACCCTTGAAAGTTCTCTTCTTCTCTGCCCACCAGACCCACAGGGTGGCAAAAATAGAGAAGCATTGCCCTTAGCTGTGCGGGGGAGGCTGCACCACCTGCAAAAGCCAGGAAATGCTGATTCCCATCTGGCAGCTCTCCAGGCTCCTGCCGTTCTGACACGCTTCGGAGCCAGCCCTCTCACTCACACTCTGAGTAGCAATGAACTGGAGCCGTGTTTCTCCGACTCTGGCATCAGGGTGCCAAGAGCTTTGCCTCCGTGCCATCTTAAAACAGAGTGCTGGGCCCTGCCACCCTGAGTTTCCGATTCAGTGGTTCTGGGGTAGGGATGGGACTCTGTTTCTGGTAAGTCCTGAGGTGTTGTTGCTGCAGAAAGCCACGGCCTGAGAACTGTCACACTGAAGGATGGGGCATGGCAGGTGACACAGAAAGCCTCCAGGTGACTCTACATCATGCCTCTCATTCTTCCTCTTGTGTCTCAGGAGCCTCCCTGTGAAAGACTCCTTCCCAGGCCAAGGCGGATGTTCCCTGTCTCTGATTCCCCTATATGTACGCAGAACTAGACGGAGAAAGACTAATTTTGCAAAATCTGCACAAAACTGGGCCGAATTTATGTTTCCCCTGCAAGAGAAATGCTGCCGAGTGGAAATAAAATGCAGGATTCCTGGGCACTTCTATTACCTCTTCCTGTCATCCGCAGTGAGTGATGGCAAAAAGTAAGATTGCAAACGGAATCGCTTTCGCTTTGCCCAGAACAAACCCCGCCCGCTTGGTGACAGAGTCTCCCGCAAATCTGCAGTTCTCCCAAGTGTCACCAACAACGGGGAGCCGGGAGAGCAGCCAATGTGAGCAGAGCTGTCTCCAAGCATGGGCCTCGGGGGCCCGTCCTTCACCCAAGCAGCGGCACCTCTGGGTGGAAGGAAATCCAGCTTGATTTAAGATGGCTCGTTTTTCTTCCTTGTGTTAATCACAGAGTAAAAATAATAATAAACTGGCCTTTATATAGTGTCTCTTATTGCCACTGTATCACTGAACATTTTACAGATTTAATAATAGAGTTTCTGAAATAAATAATGGGGAATAATAATAGGAAGGATAAATAACATATTTATGGAATCGGATTGTACTTTACAGTGGTAAACAATTGCCTAGGCAGTCAGTAGCAGGAAATGAAGATACTTGGAAGGAAGCAAGAAAAAGAACTACTCACAAGTAAGATTTGAGGTCAACCGGGGTGGGGTTCGAGAGCTAATAGGCTGCAGGAGGCTCCTAGGCAGGGGCTTCCTTGCTGGGGACAGAGCAGGGAGACACAGTGGGTTGCCTGTGCAAGGAGGAGATGGTAGCATTGGCTGGGCTCTCCAAACATAGGCCCCAGGCAGGGCAGGGCCGGATGCTCATTAGGAATCAACCTGCATGAGATGAGGAAGGATATGGGATCAGGCAGGTGGGTGGGCTGGGCCCAGGCATCCAGGCCATTAGACCCCTCTTGGCTCAGGCTTTGGATACAGAACCTGGCTGCTCTTAAATACCACGGACATTATTGCCTGTACCTCCTTCTGGCTCCTGGAAGGGGAAGGGGGTCGGTCGTCCTGGAGGGTATGGTGCTATGTCTCCATGTCCACCACAGTGACAGGCAAGGGGCATTTTGACACAGTCTGGAAAAGGAGAGCAAGTTGTGTAGAAATTTTGTTCTCAAGCAGGTAGCTGGTGCCAAGCTGAAAGGATCAGAGGGTCAGAGATGAGAAGAGGTGGTCAGGGAGATGGGACTGGGACGCAGCCCCTCCGCCCCCCACTACGGGGTGATCAGAAAGGACTGGGGTTTCCCAGCCTCTTGCTCTGAGGCGCCATCAGGCCTCTCTGTAGACAGAACCCATGCCCGAGTACTGATCCACGTAACATCAGCAGGCTGGGTTCTTGCCTGGCTGTTAGTTACCTGACAACCTTCTGAGGACGTTACATATGCTGTCTCTTCTGCACAGGAGAAAACGGACGCTGGGGCCAGTGGAAAAAGTGAGGCTGTCCTAGGTGCTTCTCCTGCTTAAACAAAATATCTGAGGCCAGCAGATTAAAGGAGAGGTTGACTTGGGCTCACAGTCTCAGTGGGCACAGCTGGCAGGTTCCAAGGCAGGAACTGCCTGGAAGAGGGCACAGTGGAAGAAAGCTGCTCACACCATGGAGGTCAGGAAGTAGGCAGAGAGAAGGCAGGAACTGCAGGGAAAATATGCCTCACCAGGTCATGCCAGCCAGGACCTACCTCAGAATCACATCACTACCACCTGTGAGTTCTTGGGGACTCCTCTCCTAATCTAGCACCCCCGTGATCCAAACACCAGAGGCTTTGGGGGGATATTTAAGATCTAAACCATAATAGCGGCCACACCAGGGCTCTCTTTCAGCCCCAGTCAAAGTCTATTTCCCTCTTCAGGCTAAAATTTTCTGCAGAAGCCAAGGTGGAGCCAGCATCAAGCACAGGGCATCTGTGAATGCATCTCAGTCTCCCAGGCTCTGATTCTGGAGGCCACAGACTTCTGTGAGTTTCTAGCACCCATCTGTCCACAGAGCACTGGCACCAGGAGCTGACCGCACTGTGTGTGGGACCTGGGGCAGATGCTGCTGGGCAAATTTGTCACCAAGGCCTGGGCTGGCCTCCCTGTGGCACTGTGCCCAGGCCCAACGGTTCGATACAAGGAGACTTGGTAGTCCTGTGTCTTGCTTTCAGAGCCACCAGTGTACAGCAGGGCTCCCCAAGATGCTCCTGCAGCCCAGATCTTTCTCACCTATGAAAACTCTAGACCCACGCAGCCTTGTTAGCAAGTGTTTCTCACCTTACCTGCACCATATGTGTGCTTTAAATTCATTAGCCCCCTTCATTGCTCTGTAGAAGGCAGATCAGTAACTCCCAAAGAACAAGTCCATCTCCCAGGAGCACCTCTGGGGTCTGGCTGCTGAGTGGGTGTACCTTGACACCTGGCTAGGGGTAAAGGAGGGAGAAAAGCCAGGCTGGGAGTTTTATAAGTAGGCCACTATCCCTTCCAGTTCCCAGTTCTCCTCCTTTGCCACTTGTGTTTCATGAGCACTGACTGTGTGCAGGACACTGGTAGCCTTCTCTGGATAATCCTGACAGAACCTCCAACTGCTCAAGAAATTCTTGAACTAACTATAGATGTGGAGCACACTAAGTAGGTCGGGGTCTGCATAGACCCCTGCATGGCTGACATTCAACAACCTCAGCTTCCTCCTAGAGAACAGCAGAGACGCCTGGTGCTTGATGATTCAGAAGCTGGGGGGAAGGGAGGCAGCCCCTGCCCCTGCCCCCAGCCTAGCAATGCTGCACTGTGATTACCACCAAGATGGCATTTGTTATGGCTTCCTCCCTGTCAGGGCTGGCAGGCTGCAGTGCAGGGGCCTCCCGCTGGGCACAGCACTTAGTATTAGCATCAGACAACTGATCTGCATTTCATCCTGTTTTAAAACGAAAATCCTCCCACACTATCTCCATCTCCAGGAGGCTGGTGCTCTCTGCTAGGGACAACAGGCAGGGGCCAAGGCCACCTGGGCCCTCAACTCATCCGCTCTCTGGCTCTGGTGTTCTGCTTCTGGAACTGGTCAGCCAGCTTCCTTGCGGCCCAGAGTCCTGTTGGGTCCTGTGTTGTGTGCCATGCTGGGAGTCCTTGCTCTCTGGGAGCAGAGAAGGGAGCCAGGGACACCACAGGTAAGTGGAGTAAATGCTGTGTTTACAGAGCAGCAAGCAGTGGTGACAGCAGTCGGCGCCACCTTTGCAGAGTCTGGCATCAACAAATGAGCTGAAGAGGAACCAGGCCCCCACACCAGCCCCAGGCAGCTCTTACCCTTTGTTACAGGAGAGGACGCTCCCTGGACAGCACCCTCTGGCCTTCTCCCTGTTGAACCTCCTTCCTCGTCACCAGCCCAACTAACAGCATGGACATGGGTTCTGTGGTCCCTACACACGCTCTGCTCAGTGTAAATTTAGGGCAAGGTTCTGAGTCTAAGACTCAGCTGTAAAATGAAAACAATGAAAGCAAAAACCTCAGAGAGCTTTGGAGGGATTTGTGAGGTTGATAAGTAACCCAAAGGTGACAGTGAAAAATGAGCTGTGTCCACTTTCCACCAACCTGTCCTCTGGGCTCCCAGAGATAGGTGGGGATCAGAGCTACTGATATATCAGCAGGAGTTCTGACTAAAAGCACATTGCAAGCTCTGACCCACAGTTCCAATCCAGCCCTACCATGGTCTATTTTTGTAAACAAAGTTTTATTGGAACCCAGAGGCACTCACTCATTTACATATGGTTGGTGGCTGCCCCTGCACTACAGTGGCATGTGGGTAGTTCCAACAGAGACTGTCCTAGGCATCAAGTCAAAAGCATTTACTGGCTGAGTTTTTATAGAAAACATTTGTAGACCCCTTCTTTTGTCAGGACTATCTAACAGAGCTACCTTCAACCGAGGGCCAAGGTAAATGCCTTCTTCCTGTTCCTGTCTACAGTCCAGAACTTGGACTGCAAGAAGGGAATCCTGGGGAAGACTTGGGCCTGCCATGCAGGGTCTAGACTCTAGACTCACTCTTTTAATCAGTCAGCTGTACAGAGGTTGCTCTATACTCTATGGGCCATCTATGGGTGGCAGGGGGAGCTGGTGCCAGGAGTTAGAGCAGGTAGCTTCCAGGCTGGGGCAGGAAGCCAGGCCCTGGTGCAGCTGAGACAGGAGATCACCAGGAGATGGGAGATATGCACTGGCTGGACAAGGCCAAGCTGGCATCAGCACCCTTGCTAATCTAGCCAGTGTCTTCTTGTGGACGGAGTGGACACTCTTCCCCACAGGTTTCTGGCCAGGCAACCCCAGAAAGTTCTCATCTGCAAAACAAGACAGGAACCGAGTGGTAGGAGGAAAAGGGCCTGGGTGCCTGAGACATTGTAAGTCATCAAAGAAAGCTAGTTATTACTGTTAATAACTATGATGAATCCAAATAAATGTCTCTGCTGATTCTACCTGCTGGTCCTAACACAGCCTTCTAGCAATGCTAAATAACTTTGCTCCCTTTTCAACAGGACAACTTTAAAACAAACAAACAAACAAACAAACAAAAACAAACAAACATTTGATGACCCTCAGAGTGAGTCACCAACCCAGCCCTGCTGGGTTCCAGTATTTTTTCTTTTATCACAGTGGAGTTGCCTCCTGAGAAATGACACATTTCCTTATCTCTGAGTTGAGCCTAAACATGGTCTAAAAGTGTATAAATAAGTCTGCACTAGCTGGGTGTGGTGGCGTGCACCTGTAATCCCAGCACTTGGGAGGCTGAGGCAGGAGGATTGGTGCGAGTTCGAGACCAGCCTGGGCTACAAAAGTGAGCTTAAGGCCAGCCTCAACTGCATAGCGAGACCCTGTCTCAAAAAAAAAAAAAAAAAAAAAAAAAAAAAAAAAAAAAAAAAAAAAAAAAAAAAAAAAAAAAAAAAAAAAAAAAAAAAAAAAAAAGTCTGCACTCCATGTGATAAACTTGTGACACACAGTATTTCTTTATTTCTTTTCTTTTCTGGCCAGCTCAGCCTGCCCTGGGGGTGGGGCTGGCACAGCATGTGGTGCTAGTGATCGAACCACAGTCCCTGTGGTTGCCTATGCTTTCCTGAGCAGGTGCTTTAGAGAGCTGAACCATCTTGCTAGCCCAGACGCACAATATTTCATTAGAAGAACTTTCTAGATCAACTGACATTTACCCACTTGACTACAAGAGTTCAGTTCCAGCTTGTCTTAGCTGTGCTGGGCATGGAGCCGAAAGAGGAATGAGGTGGGTCAAAGTTGGCATCAAGGGCTTCGTCTACTCTGTGTCTTCTAAAACTCTAATTGCACATGTGCTCCTAGGACCTCAGGAAGTCACTCGCCTCCTCCAGCCTCAGATGCAAAATGGAAATAAAGCCACCACCCTGTGGGCCAACTGGAAACTCACTGAAAACATGCAGGGTAGAGGCATGCGTGGAAGAGGAGGCTGCATCTGGGTCTGCAGACGCCAGGCAGGCTCTGCAGTGCAGCCCTGTATGGCTTTCTGTGTACCTTTGATAAATGGCTGTACTTTTATATTCTAATTGGTAGCAGAAACAACACCTCAGAGAAGCCCCAATTCCCAGCTCAAACAGAGGATGAAAGTGTTTCCAATAAGAGGGAAAGACTGTCATAGAACAACAACAAAAAGATGCAGGAGGTGGCTGGGAGAGCTCTCAGCAGGTGGGGCTGAGGTGGGGCGGCTGCCTCCGTAGAGCAGAGACTGCATCTGTGTGCCGCTTCCGTTGGACACGATCAGCTTGGTCTGTGGAGCTGCGGAAGCATCAGGGGTCCAAAGGATTGGAGTAGGGAGGATCTCAAGTGGCGCACAGGCATCTCCTTTTTCTTTTTTAGTTTCTTTTTTGGTTTCATTTTATTTTAGTTTTTGGTACTGGGAGTGAGTCCCAGGGCCATCACACCGAGCCACACTACATCCACCAGCCCTGTTTCTAATTTTTAAATTTTAAGACAGGGTTTCCCAAGTTGCTAAGTTACCCAGGCTACGCTCCAACTTGCAAATCCCCTGGCTCAGTCCCTCGGAGTGTCAGAGTGCTGGGATTATGGGCTTGTGCCATCAGAGGTAGCCCAGGAAACGAACATTCTTGAATATCCAAAGGGAGAGGGCCAGGATGTGGCCAGACAGGGGAGGTGTCCACCCTCAGCACTCAGCAAGGACCAAAGGGGCCCAGGTATGCCCTGTAACAGCCCCAGCTGCCCTGGCTATGTGTGGCCCCTTGAGACACGATCTTCCCCCTCCTCTCTCCCCAGCATGTCTTTCTCCTAGCACTGGCCCCAAAGAAACATCACTGTCTTGGGCCCCTGGGTCCCAGGTCTCTAATAAGGAAGTGTAAAGGCTGCTTCCACATTTAAGGCAGGGCTGGGTTTCTACAAGCTCCTAGCAAGCTCCTTGGGAGAGCAGGTGGGGAGCAGTGGGTAGATAGCCTGATGCTTGGAGCCTTGTCTCTACTTCAGGGTTTCTGTCTTGGATGTCCTGTTCAGTTACGGCAGTGCAAACTGGAGCAAGGATCTGAACTCAGAAACTTTGCTTCCATTTGTTCACTGGGAGAAGACATTGTGGTGGGATGGTAGAGAGCAAATGGTAGAGTGACACGCTATGAGCTCAGCATCAGGGCCATCCTGGACAGGCAGCAAACAAGGAGGGTTGTCATCACTAGCAGTAGGTCATACTGGGGATTATGACAGTCAGGGGAAGGATGTTCCCAGGCCACTGTCTCAGGAGTTCACCCAAGCTCAGGGAGGTGTCCCCTATGTGCAAGGATGCACTGCTGGATAGCTGCACTACCAGGGCTTCTCTTCACTGTGCCAGGAGGGACAGAACCAAGCAGCAAGTCCTGGGGAGACCATAGTACCATGGCCTCAGCATCCTCAGGCCTCAATCTCCTCAAGACTGTCCTGGAAGCAAGCCTGGTCCAGAGAGAAGCCAGCAGATGGAAGAGATGGTGTAGATGAGTGAGGAGGGAAGACTGCTAGACAGCCGAGAGACCCCACGCCACCTGCACTGTACCCCTACTTCTAGGTGGATTTCTCAGCGTGGGTTAAGAGACCCGGGCTGCCTGTGAGGTGGGGAAGGAGGAGGACTTCCTGCACTGACTTAGTTACCATCTGCCACCGTCTCAGTCACACCACCACTGTCACAGCCCTGTCTCCTGCAGCCTGAAAGGTAAGTGGCCTTGTCCCTGTTGGCACACAGGATACCCAGAGGTCAACGTACTGTGACTCTGTCTTAACCTGTTGAGTGTCTCCTCATTTGAGGTACGTGTGTGTGCACACTTGCATGTCCTGGGCTCCTGGGTAGGCAGTGAGTGCAGTAGTCTAAGGGGTGAACACAGATGAGGAGCAAAGCCAGATGATCCTACCCAGAGACAGCCCAGCCTGCTCCGAGCAAAGTCCTTATCAACATCTGGCTCTTTGTAGAACAGTTTTTTTCAAGCTAGGCTCTGTTGACATTTGGGCTGGAATAACTCCTGCTGTGGGGGCCATCCTGAGCTTTGAAGGGTGTCAAGAACCGTCCCAGGCCTCCACTGCTAGATGCAGGAGCAGATTCCCACCCTAGTCGTGACGATCAGAAGATGTCTCTAGACACTGCCAAATGTTCTCTGGGAACAATGCCACCTCCCATGGGAACCATTTCTTGCATCCTCTCCTGGGACCTGGATGCCTCCAGAGAACACGGGGACAGAGGGCCTGTGAAGCTGACCATGGCCAAGGGCTAAGCAGGTAGAGGGGCCCTATCACTTGCCAGCTTCCAGGAATCCACGCTGACAGCCTCCAGAAGCCTTTTGTGTTGAGTATTTAATGTGTGGCCTGTCATTGGCCCATGATCTTCCCAGCCTCCTCCAGCTCTGCTTAGAGAGGGGAGCCAAGCTTCGGGTGCAGCAGCCCCCCACCTCCACCCCAACCATCATCACCACCACCACCACCACCACTGCTCGTATCTCCAGGGCCCCGAGGTTCCTGGGAAAAACATCTTCGCAAAGGGCAGCACTGGCGTTGGCGCTGGAAGTCCTTGTTGGAGAAGCCAGGGGATGCGGAGGCTGAGTGGGGGAAGAGAATGTTATCACAGAAACCTGATTTTTCTACACACTCTATCAGCTCCCCATCTGCTCCTTGATTAAATGTATCACTGCACTCCCTCCCCGCCTGCCCGCTGCCAGGGCGTCTCTGGAGCCCTGATTACATCTGTGGAGAGAGCCTCAACCCTCACAGATGAGCGGGCCTATCGATCAGCCTGGTGTCTGACGAGTGTTTTAAAATCTGGAGGAGGAGGAGGAGGAGCAGCCGAGTAGCCGAGCTGGGGTAGTTGGGGGGCTGTTACCCCAGAAAGAACACTCCCTTTCTTCCTCATCTCAGTAAGCCAGGGCTGGTGCTCAGATTAGCAACAACTATCGATCCCTGGCAAGCATCCTTGGCTGCCTCAGTTTCCCTCTCTTTCATGGAGGGTGCAGGAGCAGGTGGTTTTAGAGTGGCCTCCGGAGCCAATAGTTTACAGCCTAACAATGCCAAGCCTGGGCCACGGGCCAGCGGCCTGGTCAGCCTCCTTCAGAGAGGGTTGCAAATGCAGGCTCTTGGGCCCAGGTCAGGCCCAGGCCAGGCTGGCAGACTCGAAACTGCCTCTAACAAGCTCCCCAGGTGCTTCTGGGGCACATTACCGCGTGCCAAGTGAGCCGATGGCTCCGTTCATCTGGCTACTTCAGAGATGAACATGTAAAGGAATTCTCTCAAAGGGAATGAATCACCACCTTCGCTGGCCTCAAAAAACTTTTCCTGAGATTTTCTTCCTGCTGGGGAACTTTAACCCTGTGAAGGATTCACTTCTGAAATCCCAGTAACCAACCAAGGAGGTCTGAGCCAGATTTGCAAATCTTCATTCAAGCTACCCTTCTACAAGCCTGGGGGTAAAATACCAAGCAAGATTGCCTTCCTTCAGACAGGTAGGTGGACCAGAGTTTGATCCCCAGCATGCCATGCTGGCCCTGACCCCTGAGCATGCTGAGATGGCGATTGAGATGGCATGATGGTACAGCCCTGTAATCCCAGCATTTGGGAGGCTGAAAACAGGAGGATCACTACAAGTCTGATCTGTGTGGTGAGACCCTGTAGACCCTGTACATAAAAAAAAAAATAAATGAATAAATAAATATCCTCTTGTTCCCCTTGGGGAGCAGTCTTTGCAGTGGGCTCAAGGAGACCCTCCCTATACCTGAAGATAAATCCCCCAACTGGCAAATCCCATAATTTTGTTTTCAAATATCTTCCTTTCTCCTGATAGAGTCAAGCTGGAGTCCCAAGAACAGTGCCATTTCCATCAGAACTCTCTGTGGCTGGCTTCCGGGGCTGCTTAACAAACTGCCAGAAACTTGGAGGCTAAAGGCAGCAGAAATCAATTCTCATGATCATAGAGGCCTGAAGTGGAAAGCCGTGGCCTCAGCAGGGCTGCCTTCCTGTGGGAAGTTCCAGGGAAGGAGCCTCTTGTAGGTTACGGGGAATGCCCCACCACGACCACCCCTATCCCATGACCATGTAGACCTCTCTTCTCCTCCATGGGAGTCAAAGCTCCTTTATCTTCTTTTTTTTCATGATCTTTCTGGTGATCTTTAAGGTCCATTTAAATAATCCAGTTTAATCACATTTCAAAATCCTCACTGATACCTAAAAAGACAATGCTTTTTAATAAAGTGAAGTAAATCCAAGGGACTTAAGGCACCATATTTTCAGGGAGACTATTTTTCAGCCTACCATGTTGTCAGCCAAGATGTGGCCTCCTTGTGGGACCCCAGTTGAGTTATGTGGCTGATCCTCAGTGTCCTCTCCTGGAATTGGGTTAATAATTCCCTTAGGATGGTTTTGTGTTTGAGTGCTTGGCAACTCCTAAGTGGCTTAATTAACACATAAGGGTGGCCCCCACCTTGGGACTTTAATTTTCAGTAGGTCTGAGGACACCTTTAAGAATATATATCTGTAACAAATTGCTAGGTGACAATGTGCAGTACCACTGGCTTGAGTAAAGTGCATCAGCTAATATGTCTGACAATATGTCTGCATAATATGTTCGATGTTTGGGTATCCCAAATAAGCATTCAGATAACTATTAGTGATTATTATGGTTTCGATCTAGAATGACCCCAAATGCTACTGTTTTCAGAGGTGAGGCTTTTGGAATGAAATACCAGATACCCACAAGTTAAAGGAGTAAAGGTTTATTTGGCTCACAGTTTGCAGGGGATTTAGTCTTCAATCAGTGGGCTCCAAGGCAGGGTGGGTGGCACGGAAGAGGGCACGGCAGAGAAGAAACAGTTCATGGAGGGCAGAAAGCAGCAGAGCAAGCAGGGGACGTGACGGGCTTCTTTCTGTCCCCTATATTGTGGTGGTGCCTAACTGAGCCGTGGAAGGCTTCTGTAATCAGCCAGCCTTAACCCTGGCGTTGTGTCATGAGTCAGTCACACATTCTATGTTCCTCCACCTCTGAAAAGGCCCCACCTGTGACAGCATGAGGCTTCGGGGGACAAGCAACAACACCATGCTGTTCTCATCAGTGGATTAATCCACTGAGGAGCTGATGGCTGACACTACTATTAGGAGACTGTTGGGGGCCATCCCTAGGGAAATGACTTGGAAGAAATACCCCAGAGCTTGTCAGAGGCAGCTCCGAGGGATTCTCATCCCCTTGTCCCTGGCTGGCTCCAGCCTTCCACCTCTGTTTCCTGGCCTCCATGAGATGAACAGCATCCTCCCTGCAGGCCCCTGCCTGGGAGCCAGCCAGTCGTGGACTGAACCTCTCTTCCTTTATACTGTGAGTGTTGAGTACTGCATTTTAGCAATGAGAAACCAGTTCAGTGAACAATCAACAAAATTGACCCTCACCTGGGCTGCTCCGAAGAAAGTCCAAGGAAAGGGCCAGGTGGCCACTAGCAGTGGCTTCCTTGACTAGCAGAAGAGTAGGACCCAGCCTTCCTGTGCAAGGCCCCAAACTCCACACGCCAGCCTTGGCCATAGCTGGGACTTGTAGGAGGCTGGGCCTTGCCTCTCTCTCTACCTCAGTTGTCAAGGAACTCTTTGGATGTAAATAACAGTCACCAATCCTGCATGCACAAGCTGTCCATGAGGATGGAATGACCGTCTTTTCTGAAGGAGGCCCACAGGAATGATGATGACCGGCGAGATCCTGGGAGGGAAGTGAATTTCCCATCATCTCTGGAATGAAGGAGCTTCCTGGAAGAGGGGCTGTGTGTGGCTCTGTGGACTTCAGCATATCAAATCAAATCACTGTGTCCCAGAGCCAGGGTTTAAGGAAATGGGCTGTCAACCTCAGTAACCCCAGGAAGAGAAAAGCTTTTCTTACCTTGTCATTTTAGAGTGATAACCTGTAGCTAATAGAGAATGCGGGTGACATTATAGGGCTTGCTTTGAGGAAGATTTTTTTTTTTTTTTTTTGTCTTTTTGAGACAGGGTCTCGCTATGCAGTTCAGGCTGGCCTTGAGCTCACTTTTGTAGCCCAGGCTGGTCTCGAACTCGCACCGATCCTCCTGCCTCAGCTTCCCGAGTGCTGGGATTACAGGCGTGCGCCACCATGCCTGGCTAAGATTTTTTTTTAAAATTATCTATGTACTTATTTGGTACAGGGTCTCACTACATACCTCAGACTCAGCGTTCTTCCTGTCTCAGCCTCCCCAGTGCTGGGATTACAGGCATGCACCACCATGCTAAGTTCCAGGGCCAGTACAGCATGCAGTACTGGAGATCGAACTCAGGTCCTTGTGCTTGCCAGGAAGGTACATATGCCACTGAGCTATCTCCCCAGCCCCTTGGAGAATACTTTGTTTGGCTTTGGGTTGGGGGAAGATGGCTCCAAACAGTTTAGAATTCTTTGCAGTGGGCTTGGAGGATAAGGAAGATGGCCATGGTGGTGGTGAGGTTTGGATGAGAAAGATGCTGGACACAGGAAGATCACTCAGGCAGCTGCTAAAATGATCCAGGCAGCAGATGACTGGGGCTGGGACTAAAGCCCATGCTGGGTACTCACCTGGCATGATGGACGTAGACCCTCACCAACAAACAAGCGAAAATCAGTGAGCCAGTTTCACCTTGTCTTGGAAGAGGTGACCTTAAAGGCCAGCTGGAATAGGGGCCTGGCGTCCTTGGGCATCTCACGCTTGCATTCTTCTTTGGGGATGGTGCACCCGTGTTCTCAGTCCCTCTGCTTCCCTTCTCTCCTCATGGAGAAGCAGCGCCTTCTCTGTGGCTAATCAGCGTGGGTTTGGCTGAACATCCCCACAGATGTTAAACTGGCTAATTTCTGTGGGGATTTTTCTCTAAGCCGGCATGACACAGGCTTTAAATCAATTTGAAATCCATTGTCTACAGAGCCATGTAGAGAGGGTCCTTAGAGGATAGGGACCAATTATTCTCATCAGTCAGCGAAGGATGGATAAATGTGATGGGCTTAGAGTGTGGGGAAGGAGTTAGGAGGTCAAGGCTACCCAGGGTAGTGCACACGGGCACGTGGCTGTTGCGTGGTCGCAGAGCAAGGGCCTCCTTCACGGACTGACATAGAGAGACAGTGGGTGAGCCAGCTAAAGGGCCGGGGAAGGGGTGGGGTTGTGAGGGTCCGGGATTTGGGCTTTGGCTCTTAGGTTCTTTCTATTTGTTAAATATGTGAAGTTGATGAAGCAAGGGAGAAAGGGGCAGGGGCCAGGAGGGGTGAGGATGGCCATGCCTCTACGCACAAGGGAGGTCAGGGGGACTCATTAGCAGCCATTTGCAGCCTGCTTTGGAGCTCAAGATCACTGAGAATATTTATGAATAAAATCCATCTTGCCCCCAGTGCAGGGAGACAAGCCAAATTCTCTAGCTCCGTCTTCCTGTCCAAATGGCTCTCTTCTCCTTCAGAATATTGCTTTGTAATAGAGCCCATCCTTGCTGTCCTTCCTCCCCCACGGAGGCTTCCCATTCATCTGCCCTGAAGAGAGGACATGGGTGAGGTGTTAATGTGGCACTGTCCCAGCCAGACCAGCAGGGGGAACTCGCAGGAGGTAAGAGCAAAGCTGCCAGGGTGAGTGGCAGGCTTCTACACACCTGCCTTCGTTGTAAGCAGGGTAGCCAGGCCCAGCTCCCCTCAGCCCACTTTGCATCCAAAGCAGGGACCACTTCTCCTCCTGATGGCCAAGCCAGTCAGGTGGACAACGTGATGGTTCCCAGTAGCCGGATTCCAGTCAGGTGACTCAACCTGGCCAATCATAAAAGCCCAGGTTTCATCAGATGATGCAATATGGCCCATCCTGATAGCCAGAGCGTAGTCAAGTGGCCAAGTCTGGCCAATCAAACATTCTAGCTCTGACTTTGGTATGACTAGCCAAGAGACATAGGGACAGTTACAATTCTTTGCAGTGGCCTTAGGGGATAGTAACAATATTTAGTGGCCATGGAGGAAGAAATCTCACAGCCATACACAGATTCTGCTGTCCAACTTCTCAAACCCCCTTAGCTCCTAACTTTCTAAGCTTTCTTTTTATCCTTTCGTCAACACTGTGCACCACAATATTCTTCTAGAACATTCTCTTAGCCAACATTTCTGTTGCTTGCTTCCAGAGCCCTGCAGGCCTCTGAAGGAAGTTCTGTAAAGTCTGGAAAAACATTCGTGCGGAGAGCAGAGTGAAGTGTCCTTCGCAGGTCCGGAGGCCGTAATGGGAGGCTGAGATCCTCTGCCGCAGTCTCTGGTACAGAGATTCCTTCCTGGAGGGTGAATATTGGAAAGCTGGCTTCAATACCAGCTTTGTTCGCCTAAGAAATTCCAAGCTCTTTTATGCACTGGTCACCCTTGTGGTCCCAATGTGACCAGGATACTGGCTGCGGAAGCTCAACTGAGGCCACAGCCTATGCCCACAGCAAGTCAGGGGTGGCACAAAGATTAATAGCCGTGTGTTCACTCTCCTGCCCAAGAGCAACAGCCTGGCCCTGTCTGCTAGCAGTGAGTACAGAAAGATCCACTGGGATGACCTGTAGCCCCTAAAGCTTTTGAGCCCTGACTCTGTGCCTAGTTTCATTCCACACATTTTTTTATGAATGAATTCATTTTTTTTTTCCTTCATAGATATAGGCAGCAGTGGTATTACTGTATTTGTTTTTGTTGTTTTGTTTTTGGCAGTGCTGGGAATTGAGCCAGGGTCTTTGTACTGAGCTACACACCCACAGCCATTTTACTGTATTTATTTTAAGACAGGGTTCCACTGTGTCATTAAGTATCTCAGGCTGGGCTCAAACTCATGCTCATCCTGTCTCAGCTACCCAGGGTGCTAGGATTATAAGTGTGTACCATGACCCTGTTTATTGCCCCTATTTTACAGCTGAGAAAACTGGGACCTAAGAGGGCCTATCCATACCCACTGAAGTAATCCAAGGAGTACGTGGTAGAAATTGTAGGGGGGCGGGGAGAAAAAGAGGCAGCCTTAGATGGCACATGCCAGGGTGGGTGGAGGGGTACTGGAGAAAAGGCTCCTGACCAGTGGGATGCTCTTCAGGCTAGAGGGGTTTATACCAGACCCTCAGGTTGTCTTCCCTGATTATCAAGTCCAGCTATGAGTCACTCAACAAGTTTCTGTCTCGGTGGTTGTGTGACCAGCACTGTCACTGGTGTTGGCGTGGCAGGAGCCAGCACAGGCCTGAGCCACCTCTGCTTCCTGCTCTCTGGACTTGTGTCCATGGCTTCCCTGGCTGGAGGGCACACAGGGGCCTGGGATCCTGAGCCCCTGTGGGTGGCCCTCAGAGGACCTGGCCCCCTAGGGATCAGTCCCCAGCCTGTACTATGGATCTCTCCAGAAGGATCCCAGGCCTGTGCCTGGGACTTTCTTGCTTTCGTTGTTGAAGAGGGAGGACATGAACATCTGGGCCATGGGACGGTTAGAGTTACAAATGTTCTGATGTCACATGGATGCTCCTTGTCTGTCCCTTGGAACCTAGAGAAATCGACCTAGGTCCCTCTCACAGCCGAGGAAGGCCACAGCCATGTCTTTGGGCTCTCACTGGTTCTGGACTCCTGCCTGCATGGGTTTGCTTTCACTTCTCTACCCAGTAGCTCCCATCACCCCATGCGTGATGTCTGTGTTCTGGGCCATGCAGCAATCAAATCCCTCCTTGATTCCTACAAATGAAAAGGAGGATCCCTGCGGTGCTGCCTGCAGCTTCTGATGCCTGTGTGGATTTGCAGGGAAATGGAGGAAGTCTGAGGCCTGCTGGTCCTCCAGCCCTTCGGCCAACACAGCAGCAACGCCGCTCACGGGTCACTCCACGCCCAGGAGCGCCCCTGCCTTCCTTGCCCATCTTGCTGCAGCCTCCTTTTTTTTTTTTTTTTTCTTGCTTCCAACTTCTGCTCTTCCTCCCTCCCCCAAGCTGCAGCTGTTCCTTATGGTGCAGGCCAGTGAGGTTTTCCCAGGCGGTGGCCCTAATGCCAGGCCCACCTCTAAGCCTCCTGACCCATGGAAGCATTCAGAATCCACAGGGGACAGGGGAGAGAGCAGTGGTGATTGCTAGGGCAATGCGTCTCCCCCAGACAGAGTTCCATTATGATCCTGAAAGATGGGGCCGCTCCGTGCAGCACTGAGTGGAGGCTCAGAGTTTGTGATCTGCTCAGGGTTCACCCAGGCAAAGTAGCAGAGGCCTAATGCGTGTTCAGGCTGGATTCCAAAAGCTCCTGCTGCATTACTCAGCTGCAAGGAGGGAGCCAGGCAGGGGCAGCGGTTGTTTAGGCAGTGCTAGGGGCAGCTGAATCCTGAGAACTGGCCCTTTGCTGCCTATGGGAAGGCAGTGCCCTCAGTGGTCCCTCAGTGCCTTGGGGAGGCATCTGCTGGGAGGTAACAATAAGCTGCGGAGTAGGCCAGAAGTCCAAAGTGAGGGGTGGGGGTGGTGTGACAATGGAGGATGGGGGGAGGAGCTCCGAGTGCTGAGGGGACAAAGACTGGTAGGAAGGGCAAGAGAGATGGCAGGTGAGCCAGGAGCCAGCCCAAAGCCACAAACCCATGCCACGTTCTGGATGCCCTAACCTTATCCTGCAGCTTCACCCCAGCTGTGGGGCTGGACATATAACTGCACTTTCCTGATTCTCAGTCTCCCTGTAGCCACAGCGACCTGTAAAGCTAACGCACAGTCCTGGTGTCCAGCTGCCCTTCCTCGGCCATGACAGCCCCCGAGCAGAGCCCCGTCGCTACTCTCCAGTGTGTGTGTGTGTGTGTGTGTGTGTGTGTGTGTGTGTGTGTGAATTCCAGATTCACCTCACTCCAGGCCACTCCCTGCAGATGAAAAACTCACAGATCAATGTCAGAAAAATGACCATCTCTGCTCACCCTTGCCAACAAAACAGCTTTTGGGGCATATACCTAGGGTGCAAGAAGGAGGCTCCAGGGAGCTGTTTGCTTAAATTCCTTAAGTTCTGTCTTTTCGTGGGGTGCACTTCTTATAGCTAGGGGCCAGCTCATTCATTTATCTATCACCAGCACCGAAGCAGCCACAAAATACTGATGTGACGTGGCCATTAGGGTCATGTCGGGGTTGATGAGAAAGTGCGTGGCACATGCTCCCAGCTATAGGTTTGGGGTACACTGCCAGCTCTCCGGCACTAACATGCCTCCGCATTAGGCAGATCGTCACACACTGCCCCGAACACCCGAGTCAGGATTAATGGCTGGGCATTGTGTGGCTTTTCATCTCCAGCTTGTGAATACATATTAGAGCTGCGTTCACACTGCCACTGGAGTTAAAGAGCTGCCGACACCTCATCGAAGACTAGGAGAAAAGCATCCAGCTCAGAACCAATTTGCCTCCTAGGCCCATCTCCGCGGAGTGAGCTCTTTCCTCCATCTCCTTGCTTATGGATATAATTAATGTGGTGGAGAAAGAATCCAAGCAGAACAGGAGATCAAGGTGGCCAAGAATACATTGTCTTTGCAGTCGCTTGGGTTAGGATGCTAGCTCCAGCAAAAGCTCTGTGACCTGGGGAAAAATTACTCAACCTTTCTGAGCCAGTTTTGCAGCAACAATAAAACCTTCCTCAAAGCTTACATGGAGCTGAAGGAGATCATCTGGGTGGATCGTTTGGTTCTTGGCTTACTTACAGTTGGGTTCTATACCCAGGTGATAGAAACCAATTCCGGCTGATTCAAGCAGCACAGAAATTCAGGCTGCTGCAGAATTCTGGGAGGAGCTGGGTTCATGCCAAGAACTACAGACCAAGTCACAATAGGACTGACCTGGCAAGGACCCATCCAGAGGACATGGGGCTTTGGAAATAGGGTGCTCTGTGGCTACTGCGGCAGTGCTATACCCCAGGAACTGGATGGTGGCTGCTGCCACCACCGTGAGCACAGGTTCCCTACTGACCTGGCCTCTGGGGGACCAGATGCGAACAAAAAGTCCAGAAAGGGCACTTCTGCTTGCGAAGGCTGGTCACAGCCAAGAAAGCCAGGAGACCAATTACTGGCCTGGAAGGTAGGGCTCTGCCATTGGCCTTCATTGGGATAGTGGCAAAGCCCAAAGTCCATTGGAGACCTTTGGTATTTAAGAAGCAAAGCCTTCTACTTGCCTTCTTCAGAGAGGCAGAACGCACAGGAGATCGTGTATGTATAAAAATACATTTATTGCAACAGGTTGGCACATGTTCTGGAGATGAGAAGTCCTAAGATTCACAGTTGGCAAGCCAAGGAAAAGCCCGAGGTATAGTTCCAATAGGGTTTGAAGCATGAGAACCAGGAAAGCCCATAATGCGTGTTTTCCCCTAAGATCCTGCTGCAGCTCAGGACCCCAGAAGAGCCCATGTCTCTATTTAGGTCTAAAGCCAAACAGGACTAACTTCTCACCTGCCAGGTTCTTACAAGGTGAGAATAGCTCTGTTCTACCTGTCCGTTTCTTCCATTTATCCTTCAGCTGGTGGGACAAGGCCCACCCACGTCAGGGAGCATAACCTGCTTTATTTGGCCTACTAATTCCGATGCTAATCTCAGCCGGAAATATCCACACAGGCATGCTCAGAGTAATGTGTGGCCATATGTCTAAGCACTCCACGGCTCCATCAAGTTGACAGGTAAAATTAACCATCATACCTTCCTAGGGAAAAAGAGCCAAGATCTGAGCCGAGATCGGCAGGGGCAGGGAGTGGGGCCATGTCGCTTTCCAAGCTTTTGTTCCAGAGCTGTGTTTAGCTATCGACTGCAAGGGCTGCTTTGAGGGCTGAGGAAGTTAATGTATGTAAAACACTCAGTGTTGGGCAAACAGTGTGTCCTTAATACATGTTAGTTTTCCTTATTCTCCTGCCAAGGACAGGCTGTGCTGTTCAAGTGCCAGGTTTCAGCTGTGCGATGGAGGGTCATAACTGGGAGGGGGCAGTGGTGGTGAGAGGCATGAAAAGTGGCAGCAACTGGCTCTGAAGTGGGGTGCCCTGCTTGCTCCACTGAACCCCACTGGGGTCCTTGGAGTCTCCGAGATGAGATTCTGTTTAGCCACCCAGATCTGGCTGCCATGGGAAACATCTGCTCCATCTGGATCCTTGCTGTACCCTCAGGGACAGTCTATAAACAGTGAAGTCTGGCATAGGTCAGGTGCCATGGCTGGCACTCCAGAGTTGCCAAAAATGCTTTCTTGAACTGGCTTGGGCCCATGGGCCCCAGTACACTGCCTCATCTCCTTTCCCTGGCCATTGACTGTGGACTCTGAGGTCATTACCTGGCCTTTTTGGTAGCAGCTGAGATCTGAGTCCTTGCTGGTACAGGTTGAGCATGTTCTGCCTTTATCATTCTGAATGCTGCCCAGAGGACATTGAAAGAAAAGTTCCAGAGTTCTGAGTCCTGATCCTTCTTGACTCTGAACCAGGATGGGTGCTTCTAGCCCTAGGGCCCTGAACCCCATTGGCACTTACAGAGCTTAGAGCAATGCATGCTGACTTAGCCTTTCCTACACAGGGTGCAGAAAGCAGGAGAAGCGATGGTGGGGACAGAGACACCGGAGGAGAAGAGACACTGCCTCTCAGGAGTCCCTGGGAACATCCAAGCCAACCACCTTCCTCCACAGGGTGCTACATCCAAACCAGTCAATATCCACACAGACTCAGGGCAGGCTGAAGGGGAGGGTTCTCAGTAAGGGCTTTCCTAAACAGCTGGCCCTGCCACAAGGAACCAGTTGTGGGTAGAGTTGGGCACAGGTAACTGGGCAATCTTCCTGTAGTGGGTAGAGGGAAGGTGAATTAGAGACTGAAGGAAGGCTACCAGGGGGCGTGTCAGTGAGCAGGGGACTACAGAGGACATCGGAGGCTCCTCCTGGGTGCTCCTCTGAGGGGCTCTAGATCATCCCTCAGGTGTGGGCCTTTCCCAGGATCCCATGGCCCCTCAGACTAGGGCTTCTCCTGCGGAATGGAATGACTCCCAGCTTTGCAATGCTCCCTGTCAAAGTCCAACTTCTGGACACAAGGATGGGGCCTCCTCGCAAGTGCTCACTGCACAACCCCAAGAGGTGCTGAGTCAACCCTGAGCATCTCCCAGGGAAGCTGGGAACCTCTCTGCACATTCAAGCAGGTGGCCAGGGCATCCCTTGGGCCCACGGGGCTGTCCTGGGCAGCCTGACCACAGGGAGTGTTAGGTCAAGGCCTTTTCCTTGTGGTCTCCATTGGCCTCTCTACATTGGGTCGCTTTTACTGTGTACACCTTGGGGACATTTTATCTCCTAGGAAGGGCAGGAAAGATGGAGAATGCCAGAAAATCGACCCCTGCAGACCTGAGGGAAAGGAAAACATAGAAAGAAGAGCCCTTAAAATATCCCTCAACTGTTTCAGGATTGGAGATCTGCACTAAATCTTGAGAAAAAGGAGTAATTACGCTGTCAGCAAAGGTGATATAATTTTTAAGACTCAGTTCCACAGCCATAATTTTTCCTCATCCTCCCCGCGCCTCACGGGGATTTAGGGGCCAATTACCTGTCAGTTTGCTGAGGGGTGCTGTTCTGAGGTAGGCAGCCATCACCTGTCACAGCTTTCCTAGGACTCACTTGACAGCCGGGTGACTGGGCCAGGAGCTGGCAGCCATGAGGGTGTGCTGTCTGCAGCCAGCGGGGAGCAGGGCAGTATCCCTGGTGCACAAGCAAGATGGCAGGCCAGCACTCTGTCCTTGTCCCAGCCAGCCCAACTCAGCCCAGAGGCTTGGAAGAGGAGCAGAGAGAGCAACCAGCACCAGGTCTCTGGACCACGAAGGTCTTCTGGCAGAATAGAGATGTCTTGGGCTGTTTTCTATTGCTATAACTGGATACTGCAAACTGAGTAATTTGCAAAAAAAAAAAAAAAAAAAAGGCTTGTTTAGCTAAAGTTGTATAGGCTAAAAACTCAAGAGCAGTGGCTGCATCTAACAAGGTCCTTCTTGTTCACTGGGGCTTCACAGAGCCTCAAGATGGTGCCAGGGATCACCACACAGCAAAGGGACTGAACATTCTAGGTTGGGCCTGTCCTCTTCTCATTACACCACAGCCCTACTGGATCTCGGCCCCATATTTATGGCTTTAGTTAACCTCATTTCCCCAAAGACCCACTTCCAAATACCATGGTCAAATGAAGGCTCTACTCACCTGTTCCCTTACTATGGCAGGAGCAGGTGGGACTTGTCAATAATAGTTCTTTTTTTTTTTTTTTTTTTCAATATGAGTTCTTGAATGGACATCCAAACCATGAGCCAGGGTCACTGGGCAGGAGGGATTTTGATAGATAGATTCTGAACTCTTGTAGCATAAGAGGGGGCTACTGCATGGAATGAAGGACAAGGACAAGCATACCCATGAGAGCTCACAGCTGCGTCAGCCCGAAGTGAGCCCTGGCCCTGGGCAGCCTTGGGTGATTTCTTAACTTCTCTGTGCCTCCAGTTCCTCAGGGGGACATGGGCTAAAGATAGGACTGTGTCCTCAGGTCGCTGGTTATTACACTGCAGCCTGTCCTCATTTGGCACTTGATGATGGCCAGAGGGCCACTCAGCCTTTCTTAAATGCTTTGGTCAACAGGGAGCCCAGTAGGTGGGATGGCCGCCTACGTTTGCTTAGGACCACTTGGCTAGCACTGATGGAGTCTGCATCTCTTCTGTGGTGTCCACACATGGTGTCATTTAGCCCTCAGGGAGCACCCATGGGTTCTTTGTCAGGCCATAAGGCTCAGCAGCCCCTTCCCTACCCAACGCAAGAGACTCACTGTTGGCTTCGTTCATAACCTGTAGGCTCTAAAAAACACAAAGTTTCTACTTTGCCAAAAGAAGTCTAACGACCCCTCGAGAGGGGCCGCTCCCTGGCATCCTCTGCCTGCATGCCCCACTTGGGTTAGGGTATTGCTGCATCAGTGGAAGCAGCACATCTTTGACTCTCTTCTTACCATCTTCTCTTCCTTCAAGGACCAGAAATTCCTCGGCTCTTCTCTAAAAGAACATTGCTCCAGAAGTCCAGTGAGCTCAGCTATCCTTCTGGTCCAGACAGCTCCCTGGTACATTCTCATTCTTGCCAGCAGAGGACGCTGTGTCCCACGTCATCAGGTGCCCCCAGGCCATGCAGGATGCTGATGGAGGTTGTGGATTCTGAGATGGACGCCACCTGGTCTCTACTCCCCAGGGAATCTTGGTTATCCACAGGAGTGTCTCATCCAGGAGTGAAGCTGTGCAGATACCCTGAAGGGCTAGTGTCTGCCACAGTAAAGAACCAATATTCTGCCACCAGAGCCCCTTGCTTTGCCCTTCCCCCAGGCTGAGCTCAGTGTGTCTTCATTAAAAGATGGTGTGGTCTTAAGGTTAAGGGCAAAGACCCTGCAGCCTGGACCATGTAACTTGGGTCCTCACTTTGACATTTTACAACTCTGTGACCATTACTCTAGGTTGCAACTTCCCCACCTAAACCCTGAGAATAACGTTTAGGACATTATGACTACCCACACATGTAGTGCCTTTCAGAAGTACGCAGTGTCACGACCCAAGCAGCCAGCCCCTAGACTGGTTTTGACAATGTCTCCAATGCCATATTTCCTGCCTTTTGTGGACAGAAATGTCCTTCAGGTAGCCAACCACACCATCTTTCTTGAGGGCAGTGTTGTGACTCTTGGCACTGACTCATGACCACACATACTGGGTGCTCGCTGAAGCCCTTCCTGGGATTTCTCCCTCAGTCAGTCTTTCTGTAGAAGGCATAAAATACCCAACACTTACAGCTGCAAGGAATAGCTATTTCATTTTTTTTACGTTTCAGAGATGCAGCCATGGCCGGCTGGCTCCAAAGCAGAAGCATCAAGGGAGAAGGGTGTAGGTGAGCAAAGCTGCTTAGTTCATGGTGACCAGGAAGCAGAGTACCAGAGAGAAAGAGATCAGAAACCAGATATAAATCCCAGACCTCCACCCTATGATCCACCTAGAAGCACCCAAATGGTATCTTACTAAGCAACTCTTGCCTTCCTATAAGCAGCTCTCAAGCCAGTCAAGTTGATCATTAAGTTTAACTGTAACAGTGATAGCACAGTGATATGCTGCAGCCTGTCCTCATTTGGTGCTTGATGGTGGCCAGAGGGCCACTCAGCCTTTCTTAAATGCTTTGGTCAACAGGGAGCCCAGTGGGATGGCAGCCTACGTTTGCTTCAGACCACTTGGCTGACACTGATGGAGTCTGCATCTCTTCTGTGGTGTCCACACGTGGGGCCGTAAGCCCTTAGGGATCACTCATGGGTTCTTTGTCAGGCCATAAGGCTCAGCAGCCCCCTCCCTACCCAACTCAAGAGACTCACAATTGGCTTCATTCATAACCTGTGGACTCTAAGAAATAACAAGTTTCTACTTTGCCAAAAGAAGTCTAACGACCCCTTGAGAGGGGGCCTGTCCCTGGTGTCCTCTGCCTTGTGAGTTGGCATACTGATAATATTTCTGTAGCTGAGTTACTGATCCTCTGGCCCTACCTGGAGGAGTTGTATCCTTTGAGATGTCTATAGGATAAAAGGAACAGGTTTCTGCCCTAAAACTTCCTCCAGGCTCAGGTTATGGTTGAACGTGTCTCCCCACTCCCAAAGACTCATATATTGGAAGCTTGGTCTCTAGGGTAACACTATTGAGAAATGGTAAGTACCAGTGGTAGGCTCTCATGTACTGGTGTGGGGTGTAGTCCCAGCAGGTAGTAAGTACTAGCATGACCCTTGAATTCTCAAGAGAGGGTTCATCTAAATGGAGGGAGCCAGGCTCCACTCAGACTCAGTCTGAGCTGCTGTCTAGGATGACCAGAAGGTCCTTTACTGAAGACACTTAGCTTCATATCAAAGCTAGACGAACCCACTAACAGACCCTGCATGTATAAGCTGGAAACACAGCCACTGGGACGACCAGACAGGGAGCCACAGAGTCAAGAGACAGGCCAGAAACTACCGTTCTTACTCTCTTGCTCGCTGTTGGGCTGCTGCAACTCTAGTGGGCATCTCCTCTGCTTTGTAGGTGTGAGGCTTCACCATTTGTGATGGTCCTTCCTTTGCTTATCCACCGAAGTTATCTCATGTCTGGTATCTCTTCCTGGGTATAGCCACCTCCTCAAACCTGGAGAGAGATGGAGAAGAAGTGCTGTGCATGCACCTAGAAGGAAACTTCATCCTGCAGTGTCTTCTTAGGTCCATCCTTCAGCTACTGCCAAGGCAAAAGAGAAGTGAGAAAGCATAGAAGTCTGGGAAAGGAAAGAGGGCTAGAAAGGAAACTCATGAGCTAGGCATGGAG
This sequence comes from Myocastor coypus, assembly GCA_004027025.1. Taxonomy (NCBI): domain Eukaryota; kingdom Metazoa; phylum Chordata; class Mammalia; order Rodentia; family Myocastoridae; genus Myocastor; species Myocastor coypus. The sequence goes on along the minus strand of PVJA010000006.1, from coordinate 99,766 downwards.
CCATGGAGACTTCGAGCACTAGGAGATTGAAGGGTTCACACTCAGGCACCACATACTGCTAGGTTTCACCAGGATGTGATGGGCTACCTTTTCCTTCTGTAGGCAAGTTTTAGGGAGAATTTTCAGGGGTTGGACCTGACCTTCATCTGACCTTCATCTGACCTTCACCCACCTGAGGCTCCCTCCTTGGAGCCACGGAGAATGAGCTGGCTGCCCATGAACGCCACAAGTGTCGTGACCTCAGCCTCCCCATCAATAAGAAGCACAGTAGCAACATCAAAGATGCACAGTAGCAACATCAGCTGTGCGTGGTGGTGGAATGGTTTCAATCAGATAAAGCACCCGAGTTCTTGGCACACAGACATCCTCCATATGAGGCTTGTTTCTATTTTTACTGGAGTGGCAGAGGGAAAGGACAGTGCATTCTCAACCTCTACTCCTCATATCTCTGAGTGTTTGATCTCCACCACTGTGGGACCTCGTAGGTTTCTGGGATGGGAAGCAAGGCAGGGACACCTTGCCAGCATCCGACAGCTAGCCCTGCCCCTAAGAATCATGGGAGCTGTGTGTGTTAATGCTGTGCATGATCCAGGCAGTTGGGAAAATAATTAAGTGCTAACTTGTCATTTTTTTAATGAAGTTCTAGAGTTAGAGATTTATAATTGCTAATGAGCCAGACTAATAATTAGTTGCTTTATAATAAGGGCGATGATCGCTCAGACAGAGGTAGAGAGAGAGCCAAGCTCTGGACTAATTTTTCTCCTGTAATTATGTGACATGCCCAACTGCCTGGAACAACTCTTACCCTTCCGTCCTTTGCTCTAGTACAGTGCCAGACTTCCCTGTGTTGTCCCCATTCCCCTGCTCAACCCCAGCCTCTGACCCCCAAGGACCCAGTGCATACTGCCTGGTGGCTGTTGCCCACTGCCTGCCTCCCCTTTTGTCCTGGTGGCCCAAGTCCACCTCACTTTCCTCAGGGCAGGGCAGCAAAAACCAAGCACAGAGGATGGGCTAGAGGGGACCATGTGTCTAGGCTGCTCTTACCCCGCACTCCACTTCAAAGACAGGTGAATACTGTTGTTCTCTTTGGCAGTGGCTTCAGCCAGAGGGAACCTGAAAACAGCCACACAGCCAAGGGGCCTGAGAGCTCTGTGAGTTAAAGGCCTCAGGAGATAGTGCAGAACAGTGGGCAAGGGGGGGGCCAACTCAGAAGAGAGTCTGTTGTCCTCTGAGACCTTCCTAGTTTCTCAGGAGTGGATCAGAAAAACTCCAGGTGGACTGCCATGGGATGTGGCTTATAGTCCTTGCCCATAAGCACCAGGACGCCTAACCTGGGCAAGCCTCCCTAACATTCGGGGTGCCTGGGCATGCCTGGGTGGAAAGTGACAGACTTGGACCAAGACGACGCTCTAGGACACAGCCTCTAAGGATTGCGTTGACATGGGGGTGGGTATGGAGGATAGGTGTGGGTATTAAGGTGAACATAAGAGTATAAAACCACTGCTTCTACCCCTCCCTGAAATGTTGGAGCCTACTGTAGCCCCCTACCCCACCTCACCAGCCTCTGACACACAGGACTCACAGGAAAACACTGTTCCAGGAAGACAGTGAGGGAGTGATCAAGACAGGTACAGAGGAAATGCCCCTGGAATTTTCTTTCTGTAGCTCTTCACTTAGAATATATATATATATATATATATATATATATATATATATATATACTATTTGGGGTAGACCAGATGTCCAGGAAACCTGTAGGTTTGTCTTTGGGTAGTTAGTATTTACTTTCAATGGAAGAGTTAAGTTGAAGCTGGAATTCATTCATTAGTCCATGATGAAAACAGTTAAGACCCTCCCCATCTATTTTCTGTAGCCTTCTATGGCTAAGGAGACTTTCTACAACATGGCTTGGGAATGAGTGAGAAAGAAACAGCATAAAAGTTATATTACCGCAGTATGGGGTCTATGACAGAATTTGGAGGGTCTATGAACTTTGGGCTGGGGGGAGGGAATGCATTTTGACTTTCATTATCTTAGCTAAAATTTATTGCTTTCTTTATGAATATAGGCATACCCTGCAGAAATACAAAAACAGTTAAGACCTTTGCACAAGCAGAAAACACCGATATTTTCATATCTTATTTCAGTTGTGGCAGATATCTCAAAATACTGTTTATGCTCATCTCTACTTTGAAATTATGGTAGTCATTAGCACTGCTGTTAGATCTTGTTATTTAACATGTTAATAAAAGAATACATGAGTTACTATACATTCAGTTTTTAAAATTCAGTTTTAAAATACAAATTATTCCAGATTTAAAAAAAATAATAATTTGATGGCTGGGCTGCAGCATAATTGCTTTCTCTGGTAATTCTGCAGATACTGCTTTTCCTCCTCCTCTCTACCCAAGGTCGAGATCCATGCTTCGCTCCTGCCATCCTGTCCTAACAAGGGCGGGGGGAAATGCTACTGCCCAGCGCTGATGATCGAGGCCAGAAACATGACACAGAGGCCAGAACTTCACAAAGAACGAAGACATCAAACAACTGAGGCTGGGAAGGAGACAGCTGGATGAGGAAGGATGGGTCTGAGGCTCCGGTGCTCTTGGCTTCCTGATGGCCGATGTGATGGCTCTTGGGGTGCCTGCAGGTCCAGGAGAGAGAATGGGTGTGCGGGGCACCAGCCCAAGCCTGCACCCCTCATCGCGCCACAGTTTAGAGTCTACTTCTGTGATTGCTTGCTGGGCTAGAAGAAGGATCGAGGGAGCACATTCAGAGGACTCTACATAGTGCCATCAACAACTATGGGGGACTCTTCAGTTTTACTTCCTTTCTTTTTATGGTGAAAGACACATTGCCAAGAACTCCAACTCACCTTGAGTTCACTCACTCATTGCTTTCGCCGCTTTCTGAAACAGTTTGGGAAAGCATCTTTGGTGAGTGTCTTTACAAGCCATGATTCAAAATATGGTGAATGTGCTCAGTACGGAAAGTGAGGAGACCCAAAACACTACGGTGTGTGCCTGTGTACCTTATTCACCGGACCTGGCAACTGGGGCTTCTGGCTCTTCCTGCACATTAAAATGGCTGTGACAGCTAAACATTTTGAATCAATTCAGGACCTTGAGGCAGCCAGAAGATAGTCACAAAAGAGGGCCTCAGAAAGCAGCAAGAATGATGATGTGTTGAACCAGGGGAGCATTTTGAGGGGGCTTATGGCAATGTGTCTTTTACCGTAATAAATATTTAAAAATTTTTAATGTTCACCATATTCTGTGGCCACACCGCAGATGACCAGCTGGGGCTCTGCCCTGCCCCTTCTATCTATGGCTGGATTACCCCACTGTGGCTGCTAGGAATACAGACAGTCACTCCTGGGCCCAACCTGACAGTGATATTTCTTGGCAACCCTCTTGCCAGCATTTCTCAAAGTTAAAGGGCACGCTGCAAAGATGCGCATGTGCCCACACACTCAATGGGTGCACTGAGCCCCTCCCAGGGGCTGACTCTCGACAGGGCAGCTGGCCAGGTCCTTCATTCCCTCAAGAGGTGAGTATACACCTGGGGAGACAGCCCTGAGGTAAACAACATGCCCAAAGACAGTTAACTAATGAAAAGCAATTGAGGCCCAGGGTGATGAGAAATTCTGAGAGAGATGAGAAATTCTGAGAGATATCTATGGTAAGCCCTGAAGTCAGTAGGGATCAGACTGCCACAGCTGGGTGTGATTGTGTAACTCACTTCTGATTTTCTACTTTGTAACAAAATTACGAAGTGGAATTTTGTAATTCTCTCTCTCTCTCTTTCTCTCTCTCTCTCTCTCTCTCTCTCTCACTCTCTTTCTCTCTCTCTGTCTCTGTCTTTCTCTATCTCTCTCCCTTTCCCTCTTTTTCTTTTAGGCAATACGAGTGACTAAACTGACCTATGTCTCCAGTCCTTTCTTTTTTATTTCAAGATAGGGTCTCAATAATTTGCCCAGTTGGGTTTGAATTTATAATCCTCCAGCCTCAGCCTCCTGGAGTGCTGGGATTACAGGCCAGCATCACCATCCCTGGTTTGCAACAAACTTAAAATTCAATATTTGATTTCTTGGGCCTACAATGGTTACCATACACACTGGACTTCTTTTTTTTTTTTTTTTTTTTAAACAGCACTGATGTCAAGAATTCCATCCCTTTGTGTCCACAAACCACTGAAATGCCAGTATTTCAGTAATCAATGTCTCCCAGATGGCTCTATCCAAATGTGGGAACACAGCAAACCCCTCAGGCTTTGGGTCCCAATTTGGGGCTTTGCAGGGTGTATTGTGAGGCTGTTCTGCGGCTCCCCTGCGACTGGATCTTCCTCCCCTGCTTACCCTGACCTCCCTGCTGCTCAATTCTCCCATCCATCTGTGCTTCGCAGGACATGAAAAACCATTTTGAAATTAGAGTAAGCAAAACAGAAGGGGGAGGTGAGGCTGCAGCTCAAAGAGGTCATGGAAGGCGCTCACCAGACAAATGAGAAAAGAGTGTTTCTTCCCCGCCGTTTGTATCGATAATTGAGCATTTTCTCTTCCTTCGCCCAGTACAGTCTGTCTTCAAAGACTCCGCGTGCTTTGGAGGGACCCGAGGAAGCTGTGAACAGAAGTAATTGAGCGAATTAAGTCTAGATGTGAAGCTCTCTCCACTTGGGAGGTGCGGGGCTGCGGGAGTGGAGCAGACAGTGCCTTTGCTGGAGTGGGCTTGGCAGCCGTGATTTTGCTTCTGCTTTTCAACGAAGGACAACGTTTGTTTGTTTTGTTTTGAATCGATGGAGTTTGCAGGGTGGGCTTTCAGTCCCTTTGGATACAGCCCCCTTCACAGCTACGGCTCCTCAGGGTGATGCATAATGGTGATCATTTATTGGCTCTCAGGAAAGGGTTCTACATGGGTCACTTCCTGTGGTTCTAACAAGCCTATGAAGAATTCACTACAAGTCTCCGATGCACTGAGGACTGAAGGAGATGCCCATGAGTCTTGGAGAAAAAATCTGAGTCTCAAAACCTGCCCCTGTGTTAATCCAGATACCACCTTGTTCTGTGGGGCCAGCCTTCAGGAACACCTAGCTACAGAGGATCTTGTCTTGGGGAGACAAACCCCTGGGAAGGATTTCAGAAAGGAATAAATGTGACCTAGGAAAGCCAAGAGAGAAGGGGAAGGAAATAGACCCCGACATGCAGTTCATAGGTGTCTCCTAAGGTGGCAGAAACTCAGTCCAAACCTGTGCTTCATTCTGAAAGGGACCACATGGTCTGGCAAAATAATCTCTATTTGATGAAAAAATACAGAAACCATATGTGCAAGAACTAGTCTCCTACAGCAACCCCTGTGCCCCTGCCCTTCACGTATCAAACCAGTGAGGCAGGGGGAGTTTTCAAGAGGTTAGTAGGGAATGACACATAGGAGCATCAAAACATTGGGTTAGGAACTGGCTCCAGAGTACCTCCTCCAGGAAGCCCACAAGGATTGGCATCTGCTTTTGATTAACACCTCCTGAGTCTTGAAAATAGAGAATTCGTTTGTCTTTTTGAGACAGTGTCTCACTATCTTGCCCAGGCTGGTTGTAAATTCCTGGGCTCAAGTAATCTTCCTGACTCAGCCTTCCAAAATAGCTGGGACTACAGGCATGCAACACCATGCCACGTATCTAACAGACAAATACTTGTTGAATAAGACTTAGGAAAAGGAGTTGAAAGAATGCCCATGTATTTTAATTGAACTTTAAAAAAGAAAAAAAAAAGGCATCCTGTCTGGATCAGGCTCCTCCTACCCATCGCCATGGCCTGGGACGTCCTTGTCTCCACCATCTGTCTCCTTCTGATCACGTCTCTCTCCTCCCGTCTCCTCTCATTAAGCTCTGGATGGGAAATCCGCTGCCCCGTCCTCCCGCTGTCTCTTTGCTGCTGAGCTCCAGAGCACAGTATTTAAACCCTGTTAAATAACCTGTTTTCATGGACAATCACAGCCGGGTTAGTAAATTCCCCACACGCTCACTCTTCAGACAAAACCTACATCCCAGGTCCCCAGAAAATTGGCCATTGTCTTTTAATGGTGGAATTGAATACAGCAAATGGTTGTGCTTTACAAGAAAGTTGTTTCCATTCAGACAGAAAGTTCAGCCTTCTGCTCTGGAAATTTCCAGTTCATGGCCCATTTCTCTCCAGGTATAAAGGAGAAAATAAATACCCTCACACGGTGAGTGATTAATTTCAGCCAACATATTTGAGTCTCCCGCTGAGCACTGGCTCTCAAGCTCTTCATCAGTGGCCTCAGCCACACAGGGGGCTCCATCTCTGGGATTTGAACCTGGAAACATTTGGGCTCTCATGTGACCAAGAAAAAGAGGCTTGTGGGGTAGGGGGGGGAGCTCTGGCCATGTTCCCAAAGCCTGGAGGCAGCAAGCAGAAGGGGCTGGTGGGCAGTTGCTCTTTTCTTTTCCTTGGCAATGGATCAAGCTACAATCACCACCACCCCTGCACCTTTCTTAGGCACTGCTGTGTGCTCGTCCACACTAAGGGACACTGGGAGATGGATGGGTGGGCATGCACAGCTGAATCCAGGCCTCTGTGGTTCCTGAGGGTAGCCGGATGTCTACATAGCCAGGGGACTAGCAGATGGTCGAGGCCGTAAGCCACTGGTTTTTGTTACACCCAGGCAGGCCCCCCAAAATGGCACCTTCCACCTTCATTTACCCTACTCTAGGGACAGTGTAAGAATCTGGCATCAATTCCTGGGTAACTAAAAGGCCAAACATGGTGTTTGAAGGCAGACATTAAATCAGCTTTGGCCCTGTGGGTTGCTGCTTGGGGTTTGCTCTCAAGTCACTCTCAGAGGCTCTGCTGAGTTCCACAGAGCCCCGCGAGGTCCGTTTGCATGTTGCTGGGTAGAATGAGGCTGGCTGGTCTCGGATGGCCTTGGCTTGGTCCACGAGACTGACCAGAGCTTTTCTCCACGCCATTGTTCGTCTTCTGCCCTATTTGCAGGCAGCTATAGGGTGTGGGGAACAAGACAAGAGGCCTCTCAGTCTCAGCATGCACACTGTCACTTCTACCACATTCTTTTCTAGCCATAGCAAGGTGCAAGGTAAGTTCAGATTCATCATCGTAGTAAGTTGTGACTTTGCAGTAAGTGGAGTAGCGCCTGGCCATGCATGTCTGGCCAGAATGTAGGATGACTATATCTGGAAAATAGGGTCTTTGCAGCTGTAATTAAAATAAGGACCTCTAGACAGATGGTCATCCTAAATGCTGGGTGATGTACCCTAATCCAGTGACTGGTGGTTTGCTTAGGTCTGTCTGATTCTTTTGTGGTACTAGGGATTGAATCCAGGGTCTTTACACTAAATTCCCCTTTACACTAAGTCCTTGTTTATCAAAGTTGTCTGGTCTGGGCTCAAACTTACAGCTTCCTGCCTCACCTTCCCAGAGCTCTGTGACTACTGGCATCCACTGCCATGTCTGGCCTGACCAGCTTTTCCATAAGCAAAAGGGAAGACACAGAGACTGGTGACCATGCACAGTGAGGGCCCTTGTGAAGTTAGACAGAGACTGGAGTGGTGCGTCTGGAGGCCAAGAATGCTTCTGTCAGAAGTGAGGAGAGAGGCAGGGGGTGGATTCCTCCCTAGGGCCTCATGCCTGTGTAGACCCCTTGAATTTGGACATACGATGGCACTCAGCTGCCCAGCTTCTGTGTTAGAGGTGCCCTCAGAGGCTGGTGCAGGTGGGACATAGACTCCATTCTCGGGAGAAGCTGCAAAGTCACACTGTAGAGGGAAAGATTTGGGAAAGCAGCGTGAAGGGAAGTCGCTTTTGCAAGCTCGCACCTTGCTTTACCATTTCCCACTCTGCTCCTGGCAGGTACATGAAGCCCAGAGAGGAGCCACAGGATGCCAGACACCAGCCACGCCGCAGCCCGCGCTTCTATTTCTGCCCAGGCTGCAGAGCCCGTATCCCCGGTGTGCTGGCACTCCGCAGCTGCCTCCCCTGCAACAGCCTCTCTTCCCGGCGACAGATTCTTAACCACATTCAGCTCCAAATCTCCTCATCTCCGCAGAGATGAAGAAGGCAGATGGCCAGGAGGCTGAGCCGAGGCTGCCAGCATGGGCACAACACCAAGCCCCTGGCACATCTTCAGTGTTGCTGGTCCGAGTGGCCTAGAGTGACCAGGTCCCCAACCCTTTCTGCAGACCCAAGTCTGACCCTGTGTGCAGGAGGCAGAGTCCCTTGTGACTCAAACACTATGCTGGGAAGGAGTTTTGGCTGAAGGAGGTCACTTGGTCCCCACAGGCACCAGGCTTGCTCTCTTGGGAATCCACATCCGGCAGTGACAGTCAGGGTTGCAGAGGCGGTTGGGTGTCTAGGGTGGCCTCCAGCCCCAGGCACTGCCAAGCACACAACTGGCACTGCCAAGGCTGAAGGAGGTCACTTGGTCCCCACAGGCACCAGGCTTGCTCTCTTGGGAATCCACATCTGGCAGTGACAGTCAGGGTTGCAGAGGCGGTTGGGTGTCTAGGGTGGCCTCCAGCCCCAGGCACTGCCAAGCACACAACAGGCACTGCCAAGCACACAACTGAGTCACAAGACTCTATCACATGGTCACTTTCAAGGCAGAACACATGGATCCCAGCATGCCCGGTGTTCAGCCTTGCTCTTACAGGAGCAGGGTCCTCCTTTTCTCCTTCCAGGCTTCTGGGATGTTACTCTGAGCTTGGAGCAGGCTTCCATATCCGAGGGAAATGTAGGTAGACCAGAAGGCCACCCTCAGAGACTTCCATACCAGTATGAACAGGGGTGAGTCATAAACATCGACACCACTGAACTCCTTGGCTCAGTGATCCTCCTGCTATGCCTCTGAAGTCACGGGGATGGCAGGTGTGTGCTGATGCACCCTTGGGTGAATCATCAGCAACCAGCCCTAAGCACAGCTTGCCAAGGTGCCAATGAGCAACAGCACACAGCGGGAGAAGGGAATTGGGGTGACATGGAGGTAGGAGTGGGGAGGAGGTGAAATCTGAGCTGAGACAAGAAGAACAGACTGCACTGAAGTGCATCCCCTGAAATTTGTGTTTTCTCCCTGGCCTCTGAATATGGTCTTCTTTGGAAATAGAGAGCTTGCCTAGAGAAGTCGTTAGGATGCAGTCTCATCCAAAGGGTGGGCATCCTTGTAAGGAGAGAGACACAGCTGTGCTCCAGGGTAGATGGTGTGAACAGAGACAGAGAGAGAAGAGACAAGTGACAAGCCAGAGTCATCCACTGCTGGCGGGTTTAGGAGAAGAAGCAAGAAGGCAGGACAGTCACCATGAGCAGCACTTGGTGATTAGACAGAGGGGTATTACGCATGGCCCAGAGGTTCTACTCCTGGGTATGGACCCAAGGGATGAAAACAACCCCCCCACACACAGGAATGTGTGCAAGCTGTGTGATCAGCAATGGCGCCTGGGTCGACCAGTTGCTGAATGGATGAACAGGATGTGGATGGGACAGAAGAGTATGTGATCAGGAGAAGGATGAAGTACTGACACCTGTCACCGAGTGAATAAGCCCCAGAAACTTCTGCAGCCAGCCAGAGGAGCACAGGCGTGAGGATTCCAGCTATGACCCGGGCAGGGCTGGCTAGTCTACAGAAGCAAAAAGTAGCTGTGCAGTGGCTTAAGGCTGGCAGGGGTGGGGGCTGAGGGTGGCGGGTGGCTGCAGGGTGTGGAGTTTTTTTGCAAAGGTGATGAAAGCGCTGTAAACTTGTGCTGGTGGCTGCACATGAGATACATTCCAGTGTATCTCAATAAAGGTAAATAAATTAAATCTCAATAAAGCTGGGAGGAGGGGGGTTTTGGAAGAAGAGAGGCCAAAGAGAAGGCTCTTGAAGTGGGAGTCAGAAAAAAATTGTGGCTTAGTGTAGGACCCTAAAGAAGAGACAGCCTGCAGGGATGAGAGTTGTGTTTTCTAGAAGGAGAACACAGAGGATGAAGAGGTCATTAGAATATGGTCTGTCCGTACAAGGAGACGCTGCTCAGCCTGACAAAGGAATGAACACCTGCCACGTGTCACGGTGCGGAGGAGCCCTAAAGCCTTATGCAAAGTGAAACAAACCAGACACAAAAGGCCGTAGATTGTGGGTCCACTTATTCTAACTTTCTAGGATAAGCAAATTCACAGAGGCAGAGAGGACAGAGGTAACCAGGGAATGGAATGGGAAGGGAGAAAGGGGGAGCCACTCACTGATAGTTGCGGGATTTGGGGAAGATGAAAACATTCCAGAAATAGAAAGTTGTGACGGGCGCAGATTTTGAATGGGCCCTGATGCTACTGAATTGCGCACTCGGAAATGGGTGAGATGGCAGGTCTCACACGGTGAGGACTTCACCACGGTGAAAATGAAAGTACAGGGGAAGCAAGAGGGAGCCAGGACCACCACCCTCTGGAGAGGTGAGGTGGTGACGGGACAGAGAAGGGGGTGGTGATGGGGAGGAGATAGTGGGGAGGGGCTTTGAAGAGCAGCTGCACAAGGCAAGGTGGGGAGAAGTCAAGACAAAGGGGGGCAAGGTCAGGGGACAGCAAGAAAGGGGCAGGGTTCCTTTGGAAGTCCATATACAGACTGAAAACTCAGAGCCTCTCATTCTTGAGAGGCCCAAAGCGAGGGAACGAGGCAGGTGGTGGCCCTAGGGAGGAGACTCGAGCATGTGGCTCAGAAGTGCTTTCTGCCAGCAGCAGGACTGTGAGCTGCGATGCAGGCACCAAGCACCGTGTGGCACCCCCTTGAGGTGCACAGCCCTGCTCTCATCTGGAAGGCCTTGGGTGGAGTGGACAGGAATGCCGCAATGACTCGGCAGGAATGGCTCTTATGATGGCAATTTCTTTTTTCTTTTGTTTTTCTGTGCTGGGGATGGAATCTAAGGATCACTGAGGAACATTCCAGTCTATTATTATGCTATGCTACGGCACGCTATCATATGCTCTCCTGCACTCTCCTACTCTGTCCTATGCTATCCTACCCTATCCCTACCCTACCCTGCCCTACCACGCTCTGCCGACCCAACCCGACCCGACCAGACCCTACCTGACCCTATCTATCCTATCCTAGCCAACCCTACCCTACCCTACCCTGCCCTACCCTACCCTATCTTATTTTGAGGCAGTTTCGCTGAGTGACCACCTTGCCTTAAACTTGCTATACTCCTGTCTCAGTCTCTTGAGTAGCTAGGACTACAGGTGTGTGCCACCCTACTGGTAGCGATGGTTGAGCTTGATGGGCAAAGAATCTGCTAAGCACATCTTGTGTGCATCAAGCTGGGTCATGAGGGTGTGACCTTGGGGACAGTTTCTAGTCATTGTCCCTTTTGCTCTGCGTCTACCCAGGCACCAGAAGGTGAGCAGCCTTCTTCTGCCACACCCTCCACCATAAAGTTCCTGCCTCAAAGACAGCTGACCATGGCCTAACCCCCCTGAAACCCTGAGGGTTTCTCCCCCTTTAAAGTGGGCATGGCAGATATTTTGCCCCAGGCACAGAAAGGTGATAGATCCATCCCTACCCGGATCTTGATCTTTTGTGATATCTTCCTGCCACCCATTTCTCCCCTAACTTACCTTGGACTGAAGGCCTTGACCTCTAGCTTCCATGTGTAAATGAAACCACTTCTTCAGGTTCCAGAAGCAGCCCTACCCCACACTGCTTGCATTCCAACCTGAGATCCATCACCCACAGGTAGCCCCCAGCCCCTGCCTGCTGCTCCCAGGCTAGACAGCAAGTCTGAGGCAACCCCAGCAGGCTAGGAGTGAACATAAGGCCCAGACCAGCACATTAGCGCCACCCAGAGGCTCCACCCGGGATCGCTGTGAGGCCAAGGTCTGGGGAGGTGGAGACGGTCTGGCCCTCGCAGCCCTGGTACTTGTCCAACCCAGGAGATGCTGGACTGAACCTGCTCAGCCTGGGCCACCCCCAGCTCCTCAGGGAAGGTGGAGGAGAGTCAGCTGGAAGTTCAGGATGGGTGTTGGGGGAAGATGGGCTGTCAGCGCCTTGATCAGTCACATCACCCTGAGTGTCCAGACTGCTGTGCTAGAGAGAGGCAGGCAAAGCCCTGCGCTAGCCAGAGGTTGCCAGGCCTGGTATGGCGAGAAGTCCAAGGTGGGTCAGCTTTGCATCAGCTAGTCCCCAGCCCTGGTGGTCAGACCCAGCAAGGAAAGGCTGGCCATGGAGGTGGCCCTATTCTACATGCACCCTGCTCCTCCCTTGTCCCATGGGCCAGACCTGGGGCCCAGGCACTGACTGGGAAGCAGAGCCCCTGGGGTCACTTAGAGCCACAAGGGCTCAGAACCAGGCAACCTTCTCCTCTTCAGGTGAGGGAGTTGGAGCCCCCACTTGTTGGTGGGCAAACCAGGGCCTGCATTTCCTGACACTGTGCCCAGCATCCTGTGAGCCTCAGCCCCACCCTCACCTCAGACTGACATCATCCTATGGAAGCCTAGGCTTAGGGCCAGATGTTTGGTTTTGTATCCAGACTCTGCTCCAGACCAGCTGTGTGCTTCTGGGCACACGTCTAGACTTCTCTGTGCTCCAGTTGGCCTCATCTATCAATGTGGGTAAACACAGTGCCTACCTTTCAGGGTTGCCATGGAGATTAAATTTAGTGATTTAACTTGTTTAACCAACACTCCTGTGGTGCCCACCATGAATGGGTACACTTCTTCCCCCTTCATTAAAACTAAGTATTCAGCACTACTCCGATGAGATACAGCCCATGTTTTGCATAAGGAAACTGAGGCATGGGGAGTCCAAGCTCACACGCTTAGTAAGTGGCACTGTTGGAATCTGAAGCTGGAGACGAAGCTCATGGTCTGCGCTGCCATCCTCACACCCAGCTGACTCTACGTGGCCCATGGAAGGCACTTTGTGTTCACGGCAGTATGGCTGACAGCAGCTCCGGCCTGTGGTGGTGGCCATGAAGCCGGCCCTCCTTCCTCTTCCTCCTCCACTCTTGCAAGAGGGGAGCAGCTCTGGAATCCACAGCTGGTTGCTGCGGTGCTACCGCAGCAGGGGCAGGGCCCCTCTTCCCTATGCTTCTGAGGCACTACGTGTGGTGGACCCTTGGTAGAGAAGCAAGACGGGATGACTCTCGTCCTCTGGGGCCCCTCTTTACCTCCCTGCTCACCCTAAAAGCATATGTCATGGTTTGCAAATCCCGTCTCAGCCAGAGCAGGAGAGCAGCTATACAAAACAAATGCGGAAAATGGGGCAACGTGGAAGCGAGCTCAGTGAAGTAAATAGAGGCAAGAGGAGCTGACTGGGGAGGAATGGTTGAGTGGCGAAAGCCGGATATGGAAGGGGAGACGGCAGCTTCCAGGACCTGCCCTCTCAGCGTCCCTGGTTGCATCTCTGCTTTGCCCAGGTGAAGGCTAGGGTAGCCCACTGCGGATGGGGGCCACAGAAAGAAGAGAGGCCACACTGTGCAGCCGTGGGGGCCACCAGCTTTGGAAAATGGAGCTAGAAAACTAAGAAGCTTCCCCCAGGTTTTCTGCTCCTCCTCTTAATTGCTTTGTGCTTGGAAGCTCTCCCAGCCTAGTGATCCCTGGCTCCTCCTGGAAAGAGCAGGAGCCGTGAGGACTGCCCACCTCCCAGGCAGTATGCTCTCCTGCTCCTCCATTTCCCGGCAGTCGAAAGTGACATTTTTCTGCACGGTTGGAAGGCTAGCCTGCCACTTTAGATGCTCAGCAGGCCCTGTCCCCTGTGTGTCTGGCCTCCACTGCCTTGGAGGTGCTGTGCGCGTCACAGCAGAGGCCAGCTGGCCTTTGAGGTCATGGAGGCCGCTGTGGCGATATGCTGAAAGCTCTTCCCTACTCTCTGGGCAGGTGACCTCTGTCTCCGCCAGCCTCCGCGCTCAGAAGGGCCCTCACCTGGACTCACCTACTCTTCTCTGAACCCTGAAAATGTGAATCATTTAAAGGAAAAGCCAGAGGCTCCCCTTTGTACCCCCTACCTTCACGGTGAGGCGGCCCGTTCTGCCAGGACTGCAGCACCCTACGGACCCATGGCACCAAACTCCAGGGGCTTCTTTCTCTCCCCCATGAGTCCAGTTCTTTCACAGCAGGCTTTCTCACCACAACACTGGTGACATTTGGGACAGGGTAATTTTGTCGTTTTGTTAATGGTAGGACATTTAACAGTGTGTCCTCTACTCACTAGAATCCACCAGTCTCCAAGCTCCCAGATAGGACAGCCAATTTCCAGATGTCCATACCGGAAGGAAGCATTGTCCCTCTTTGGGAGGCGTTAGCCGTGGGGGCCCTGCAGACAGGGACATCAGCTTTCCTTCCATTGCCTCACAGAAACTTCCTGAAGGCCTGGACCTGAGGTTCTTCGAGAACACACAGATGGGTGAGCAGGAAGGCTGTAGCTTCTGGACTAAGAGATGACCCAACCAGATTTTTTTTTTTTTTTTGTCTTTTTGAGACAGGGTCTCGCTATGCAGTTCAGGCTGGCCTTGAGCTCACTCTTGTAGCCCAGGCTGGTCTCGAACTCGCACCAATCCTCCTGCCTCAGCCTCCCGAGTGCTAGGATTACAGGCGTGAGCTACCACGCCCGGCTACCCAACCAGATTGCTGAGGATCCAGAATATTCCAGAAGGCTGGGGGAGAGGCAGGCAAGCAAAGCCGGCAAGTCTTATTCCCTTGCTCAGATTCTCAGGGTGCTGCCTGCCCTCCTCCCCAGACTCTCTCATTAAGAAGGAGACAAGAAAATAGCAAGCTCTGTGGTCTAAGGATCTACATTTTCATTCTTCCCACCAGCCTTGTGACCTTGAGGTAGTTGCATAACCTCTTGGAACTTGGCTTCACATCTAAGATCAAGCTAATGGGACCTACCTTGGGAATCACAAGAGCAAAGGAGAAACGTGCAATAGGGGCAGCTGTATGGCTTCTTCTAACCAACGAGGAACAAAATCCTGGCCCCCTGGAGGCCCCCTTTAGGCTCACCAGGACCACAAGGAACGGCCCACCGGAGTCTGCCCCCACCCAAGGCAGCAGGGACAGCTCAGAGAGAAGACTGAAGTGGAGCGCCTGTCTGGGAAGAGGACCTTTTCATGCCTTTGCAAGTAATTAAAAACTGTGTTTGGTCTCCCGCAGTGAGAAAGCAGCACAAAATTAGCTTCAAAGGTGGCAGTGTTCCCCGGATGTTTGCTCCGACTCTCCGAGCTGGTAGCATTTAAGTCCCCATTAAGGAACAGCTGTGGCTGCAGGCAAGGCCAGGCCCACTCTCTCCTTGAAAGAGGTCAGATCCTCACTCAGAAACTTGATTTTAAGTGTGATTGTTAGTATTCATCTGAAGATTCGTTTGAGGCTGTAAATCACTCATCTTCCCTCACTGTCTCAATTCTAGGAGAATTAAAGCGATGTGAAAAATCATGCTTCTGCTCAGAGGTAGCAGAGTGAGGCTTTTTAGACCGGAGCAGGAATGGACTCATTCAAGGGAGGCTCCTGGGAGTTTAGCTCTGCCTCTCCGCTCCCAGGGCCTCAGTGTCTCCTTTCAGATTCCCTGAGGGCTGCCCACAGTGAGCCTCCAACCCTGAGACTCTTGGGAAGGGCTCCTGACCGCTTCCCCACTCCACACAGACCCTCCCAGACAGGAGAGTTGGCCCAAAGAGGCTGTGCTCCCACAAACCCCACAGCTAGCCAGAAATGCCCTGCTCCACACCTACCACTCCTGTACTGGCAAGAACAACACTTTTTCATTTTTCAGCAGCCTAAGGAAGTGCCACCTCCTCTGGGAAGGCTTCTGGAATTCCTGCAGAACTGATTCGTCCCATGCGGTTTGTATCTGTCCCCTTAGTCATCGTGAAGTTCCTTGGGGACAGAGACTTTGTTCACCTCTGGCTTTTCTCTGGTTACTGAGCTTTGCTCAGAGGCCACTTACACCTGGAGAGACCTGGACTGGTGGCTTCTAGAGATTAGTGCTCTTCGGTTGCAGAATTGCTCTTTCCCCACAAGATGAACACTTTGGCCATTTAGCCAGAAAAGTGAAAGGATAATTTCCTGACTTTAATGTGCAAACTGGGATTTTTTTCTCAGCAGCTAATGATCAAAGGCAGCCCCTGCCCCTGTCATCACAGGAAGGGTAGGGCTCTGTAGCTCCCAGGCTTAGTAAATGGCTTTAAACATCACCATAGCCAGGACCTCTGTAATTAAATTTTACACGTTAATCTGAAAGGGATCTCTGTGAAGTGTTTCCTCTGAGCCCAGCAGGACTAATTCAGTGAAGCTGCAGCAAGGACACAGCCTCTTCTGCTTAAAATGGGAATAGAATGGCAGCCACCTGCAGGTCAGGCATGGGAGGCGGCCATATGCTAATGTGGTGGAGGGCTGACCTGCAGGGCATTGTGGGAACATCCTGTCTCCTGTCAGGAGTGGTTACCCTTCATGAACCTTCGCTGAATCAGACCCTGCACTGCTGAAACCACGTGCAGCTCTGCCTGTGGTGCTATCAGGCTGATCGGGTGCCTCGCCATAACCCAAGTGTTAGGAGTGGGAACAATTCCAATGAGCTCTGTCTTTACTCATGAGTCCTCAAAGCCTTTTGCCGTGGTGAGGTGTCCATCTAAAGAACTGTCTAGGTTACCCCCATTGGTCGTTACTCTGTTATGATCCCATGATGGAATGTTACGACACTAGAGCTTTCTTTGGTCTTAGGGTCACTTCTCTGTTTCCTCTCCAGAATGTAAGATATTGAAATTGCTTTAGAGCTGGTCCTAGAGCTTGTACTGGGGTGTTCTTGAAAGTGCCTTCCTAAAGAGGTCCATGCCTTGACCCTCTCGGCCAAGGACGAGGTAGGACATACCGTCACTTCCTGAGCACTGAGCTCAGACACATCCTGGACCTCTTGTTAAACACAGACAGTGTCCCCGGAGGTCTGAGGCCACCTGGTGGACTCCTCTCCATTTCAGGTCAAGCAGTGCGACTGAACAGTGAGAATCTGTGAACCCCATCTTATGCCCATGGGCAGTGGCAGGGCCAAGCTTTGCAGAAAGCTCGTACTGTGTGTCCAGGAGGGCAACCAACTGAGTGCGCTTGCTTAGAGCTTCCAGTGTGCTAGCCAGGATGCAAGGGCATTCTCCAGAACCAGGGTTGGTGCTTACCACTGTTTAGCGAATGGAGAAGCTGAGGTTTAGAGAGATTCAGGGGAGGTAGACCCAAAGGAGAGGATCAACGAATCTCAAGAAGGCAGAACAGCTTTTCAGTATTTCTGTATTAAGAGTGGACAATTTTATGGAACCCTTCCCATTGGTTAGAAATGGTGAGTTCAGGCTAACCTTAGACTCTGGGGCCTGCGGGAGGATGAACTGCTGCAGAATCCATGTCCATGTTTCGGCCAATGGGAGGGACACACTCCTGCCCCAGGGAGAACTTTTAAGAACCACAGATTTAACATAATACTCAGTTCAGGGAGTCTGGCATCATCACACAAGCCCATAGTCTCAGCACTCTGGGAGGCTGAGGCAAAAGGATTCCAAGCTTGGGCCTAGCCTGGGCAATTTAGAGACTTAGTATGACCCTGTCTCAAACTAAAAAGTTAAGAAGGGTTGGGCTATAACTTGGTCTGCGGGCTCTGAGTTCAGTTGCAAGTACAGGGGGAAGAAGCATCAATTCTGAGAACTGGTCAAGGCAAATGGGTCAGGGCCCCAGGCCCCTTCCCAAAGGGTTCGATTTCAGGGTCTAGAGTGGGCCTGGGAATCTGAATGCCAAGCAGCTCAGTTTGTTTCTGATTCTCACCTGACTCTGATGTTGGTGGCACATGGATCTCTCTAGGACAGAGGTCCCTGATGTACCCATCTGCAGCCTGTTAGGAACCCAGCACTCAGCAGGAGAAAGCAAGCACGTGACTGCCTGAGACCTGGCCCCTGGCAGGTCAAGGCTGGCTATAGATTCTCACAGGAGCACAAGTCCTTCTGTGAACTGTGCCTGCGAGGGAACTAGGCTGACAGCTCCTGATGAGAATCGAATCCTGAAACCCAGTCTATGGAAAACAAAACAAAAACAAAAACAACAACAACAAAAAAACTATCTTCCGTAAAACTGGACCCTGGTGCCAAAGAGTTGGAGGTTGCTGGTGTAGGAGAAAACAACTGCCCCATGTTCTCCACGAAGGAGGAGGGGCACTTAATGCAGCTCATGACTCAGAAGGGCCTCAGCCACCCTGATTTGCAGAAAGAAGAGCCTGTGTTGAGTTTTTAATTATAAAGAACATTGTGCAGTGGAGGTACTCTGTCTTCTAAAACACTTAGACATCAATTCACATTTGAGAGCATAACAGAACAAAAGGATTATGACTGTTGGGGTGAAAAGAAGTAATTTCTTAAGTGTCCCACCACATAGAAGATTAGATGCCGGTATGTGAAACCTCAGGTATTCCTCCATTAATCTACATAGCTAAGTAATGTTTTTGTTCCCATTTTAGGCTGAGAAAATGCAAATTCAGTGAGATTAATCAAGTCATCTGAAGTTGCATATGCATAAGGCAGAGGATGGACACCCTCTGAGCCATATTCTGCCTGCAAAATCCCCCTGCTGAAGGGCCAATGAGATAGCTCAGTGGGCTAAGTGCCTGCTTAGGCAAACACAGGCCCAGGGTTTGATCCCCAGCACCACATGCCACATTGGCCCTTCCCCTGGGTGCACTAAGCTGGCCATGGAGACTGGGTGTGGTGGTTCTCTCCTGTAATTCCAGTGCTGGGGAGGCTGAAAACAGCAGGATCACTATAAGTCCAAGCTCTGTAGTGAGACCTGTACCAAAACATTTAAAGAAAGGAAGGAAGATTTTAAAAAAAAGAATTCCCTTGCTGAAAAAGAAATCCCACCGTGTCTATTCACTGAAAGTACTTTGATTCCTTTGCCCAGACTGGCTAAATTTACCCCAGCAGGAAGACCAAGGATGGGCTGGGGGGGGGGCAGCGGTCTTCCCCTAGGCTTTCACCCATAAAAGGTAGCCCTAACATTGCACCTTGGAATTCATTGGCATATGGCATACAGAGGGCACAAAGCTCTTTTGCAATAATAAAGAAGCCAACAGGAAAACAAGAACGTGATGGAGAGATGGGAGAAGTCCCGTTGTATCAGGACAGCTGCCTCCAACTCCAGCAACGTCTGCTCGGTCTGCTTCCCCCGACTTGGATGGTGGTGGGGTGTAGGAGGAGGGGCTCTCATCAGAGTTAGAAGTGCACATCTGCCTGCCCAGAATTCTGCCCTGATTAGAAGACACGGTGGCTCTGGCAGTTGATGGCTGCTGGTGGCCCCCAGTTGGAGGCCACCCAGCTTCAGAGGAATGGTTGGCATTTCCTTTGTTAAGCTGAACCAGTTTAGAAGGCACATGGCAGCTATAAAAGTCTCAAGGTAGCAAGGAGGAAAATTTCCTCTCTAAAGGAGCTAAGAGGCTAGCTGGAATTACAGTCACGTGTTATGTCTATGCCTCTTAACCCCAACTGTGTGTTGGAGTCACCCAGGAAGCTTGATTTTAAAAAGACCTTCCCTCGCCAGGTGGATTTAATTGGTTCATCTGCTTTTGAAATCTCCCAGCTGGCTCTCCTGGGGCACGAAGGTTAAGACAGAACCAGCATTCCTCAGGCTTCCAATAGCTCAAATTCACCTGGAGAGCTATAGAGAACAAACTGTGTCCCCCCAGGGGGGTCTGAGGCAGGGGTTTGGGGAGCAACCGAAGAATGTGTATTTCTGATAGTCCTGGGTTGGGAACCACTAGCTCTAACTATGATTGGAAAGTGAAGCACTCAGTAAGAAAGTACAAAAGGCCTTTATGTCAGATTGCTTTAGTTGACTGTCACTATCACCATACAGTAATACATACGTTTTTTTGTAGCTGCTCTAATGAAATGCTTTCTCCTTTTTTTGAGAGAGGATCAGGCTGGCCTTGAGCTCACTTTTGTAGCCCAGGCTGGTCTCGAACTCACACCAATCCTCCTGCCTCAGCCTCCCAAGTGCTGCGATTACAGGCATGTACCACCACACCCAGCTCTTTCTTTCTCTTTCCCTCAATCCCTCCCTCTTTGTCTTTCTTCCTTTCTTCTCTTTCTGTCGTTCCCAGCCTCTCTCTCTTCCTCTTCCTCCCTTCTTCCCTCCTTCCCTCTTTCCCTCTCTCCTTCATTCCTTGGTAGCACTGGGGGAGCCGGACACAAGGCCTTCACCCTGAACTACATCTCTAGCCCTTTGTATGTTTTTTTGTTTTGACACAGGTTTCCTTAATCACTAGATTGCCCTGCTGGGCTTGGATCCCCAGTTCTTCTGCCTTAGCTTCCCAGAACAGTGAGATCACCCATGCTCACAGCCATGCTTGGCAACTATTTTTACCATTCTAGTTGGCAGGCACACAGAACTAATTTCTGTTAGGCTTACTCCTAGGCCCACTGATCCTTAGAAGAGAAATTCTGCTTCCCTGAATTTCAGACTCCAAACAGGATATATTTCTGAGTGTTGAAAACCTGAGCACTTCTACCCACAAATGCAGAGACCAGCTGTCAGTCTGCCATCCAAGTGCATCCCAACTGCTGTAAGGAGCAAGATTGAGGAGTGGTAATGCCCACCAGGCAGCAGGAGGGGGAGTTGCTAAAGGGGGACCACCACTCCCCAACTTGGAAGCAGGTGAGGACAGTAGCTGAGTCAAGCAGCCCAAGCCACTGACTGCAGCTGGGGCCTGAGTGGTGGCAGGGCCAGCGCAGCTCCCCTCCTGTCCATCTCATTCCATTGCCTGTCCTCCGCGGCCCCTGTTCACCTGCTCGCAGGAGTTCCAACTTTCCCGTGAACCCTCGGCTTTCTGAAGCAAATCTGTAAGTGCCGGCAGGAATCACGGGGCGCATCAGGAAGTTCAGTAAGCTGAAGGCCGGTGTGGAATTCCAGATGACTGTGGCATGAAGAACAAGGACAAGACAAGAGACCTGCCAGTGATATCTACAACTGCCATGGCACACAAAGGACAGAGGAGGTGCTCTAGAGTGGCGGAGGGAGGGAAACCGGTAGAAGAGCAAGAGCCACTCTTGGCCGTCAGGGTGGAAGTAGACAGAGCGGTACCCAAGAGGGCCCTGGATGCTGAGGCTTCCTACAGGTGACAGCTGTGCCCGGTGGAGCATTTTATTGTTGGGGTAGTGGGAGCAATGCCGCCATGGATCCATCCCCACCTTTTCCCTTTCTACCTTTCTACCTAGGCTGGCAGGAAGACCAGTTTTCTCCCAGACAGAGAGAGAGAGAGAGAGAGAGAGAGAGAGAGAGAGAGAGAGAGAGAGACTGTTCCCATATTTCATGGAAACTAAGACACGATCAACTGAAAAGTGCATTATTTTATGTATCCAGGAAGGAAAAAACTGCCAAATAAATAATGAGATTGATTGTAAAAACTGTCCAACTGCAGATATAATAATAAAATTTGAAAAAATGGCATCTTCAAATCAATAACATACAGTATTAATAATGAAGCACTAGCTCAGCTCCTGTCTATAGAGCCCTCTGCAGGTCCCTTACCTGTTTCCTTGTGGGCTCCCTCAGGAGCCCAGTGTGGCAGGTGCTGTTATGATAGAGAGAAGGTGAACCTGAAACATTTGAGTAAATTGGTCCCCCAGCCAGGAAACACCAGACACTGCACTCTGCTCTGTCTGGCTGCTTTATTTTATTTTATTTTATTTTATTTTATTTTATTTTATTTTATTGCATTTTAGGGAAAGGTCTAAGGGTGTTCAGGGTCTCACTGCTAGATTGGACTTGTAGTGATTCTCCTGTTTTTCAGTCTCCCAAGAGCTGGGATTACAGGTGTGTATCACCATGCCCAGTCTCAAATGCCATCTGAGCATGCCTGGGGAGTGGGGGCAGGACTGGCATGGCAGGCCTGGGAATTGAGCCCCCAGCCCCTGAGCCTGCTTGCAGGTGCTTTAACCTGCTGAGCTATTTGGCCATCCTTTGTCTGGCTGCTTTTAAGTGAGATGAGAGAAGAGTCAGAAGAAAGGAGGAATCTCCTCTCACCTTGTATTGCTGGAAACCTAGATGCTCAATAAATAATTGAAGGAAATAGCTGGTCCAAATAGGTAAAAAGCATTCCGTGGAGGTTTGATAGTTCAATGGCTCTGTGTATATTGGCCACTCACTCTGAAAATCTAAGGTAATAAGTAAACACAGTGTTCTTGAGGAACGCTAAAGAATTGTAGCTAGGGCTAAAATCCCTTTGGACATTTATTATACTGAGTTTTCTTCCCTCCTTCTCCTGGAGACAAATAATTCGGTCACTTTAGTGTGTATATGGTATCACACACTTGTCTCACTTGCTTTTCCTTAAAAAATAATTGAGACATAATTTATATGCCACAAAATTTGCTAGGGCTGGCAAGATAGCTCAGTGGTCTAAAGCTCCTGCTTAGGCAAGCTTAGGCAGGCTCAGGGGACCACCGTTCAATCCCCAGCACAACATGCCATGCCAACCCCTCCCTCAGGGTGGGCGGGGTTAGCCAAAGAATAAAAATAAAATAAAATTTGCTGTTGGATCCATTTGTTGTTTTTTGTTTGTTTGTCAATAAAATGAAGATAGAACCTAGGGCCTTTGCACTGAGCTACATCCCTAGATCTCTAGTCCTTTTTGTATGTTTTATTTTGAGAGTTGTACTAAGTTTCCCCCACTAGGCTCAAACTCACACTTCTCCTGCCTGTGCCTCTCAAGTGCTTGAATTCCAAGTCTGGAATCCAACACCTGGTTTGTTGGACCTATTTGACACACTGTCTCAGTTACTCTTCTCTCGTCACTGGGACAAATACCCGACACCCAAAATGAGGGAAGGAAAGGTTCATTTAGCTCACAGTTACTGGGAGTTTCAGTCCATACTTGGCCGGCTTCAAGGCAGACTGGCACATGGCAGAGAGCAACAGTTCGTGGTGGTGGAACAATTACAACAGAGGCAACAAGCCAACTAGGGCAACAGAGAGTCTTTCTCTGTCCCTCTTATAATACATTCAGGCTATTGCCCCAGGCTGGGAAAGATGCACGCACCCATAATCCCAACAGTACTAAAACACATAATCCCAGTGCATCATTAGTCTCAAACTCTAGAAGTTCCCACCCTATGACTACATGAGGCTTTGCGGGCACAGCTAGACACGGACCATAACATACACACACACACATGCGCACACACACACACACACACACACTCATACTTGTATCATATAAACACAAACACAGATACAGAGCCACACAAGTGTCTTCGTGACTATGGATAGCCAACCCCATTCCTACCACCCACCCAGAAAAACTTTCTTCTGTCTTATGGTTTATATCTAGCCCCCCCCCCAAGCCTTCTAGCACTCAGGCACGGCGTTTATGGAAGGTGATCGGACTTGGGACCATTAGTGCTGAGCTGGTTTGGGGAGTCTGGGCCTGGTCAGAAGAGGCAGGTCATAGGGGTGCTATCCAGAAGGATGCCTCTCCCTCTCCACAGTTCCTCCCTTCTCTCCCTGCTTCCTGGCTGCCATGGGCCGAGCAGCTTTTTTCCACCAAGGCCCTTCTGCCATGCTGCCAACCAGTCAAGGACTGAAACTTCTGGAGGGTTATCCAAAATACCACCCCCTCTTAAGTTGTGGGTGTCAGGTGTTTCAGCCTAGTGACAAGGAAAGTGACTAAGACGACCTGTTTTCTGGCACCACAGCTGGTTTTACCTTGTGTAGAATTTCTCATAAATAGCATCATCGTGTAGGCACTGCTTGGTGTCCAGCGCCTTTCACTCAGCATGAATTTTGGGTTCCAACAATTGTTACAGATACTCATAGCTGACCCTTGCATGTTCCTGAGTAGCATTCCCTTGTGTGGATATGCCACCACATGCTCACTCTCCTCCTGGTGGATATCGGGGCCTTCTCATTTGGAGCTCTAAAGAATAAAGCTTGCATGGATATTAACATGCAAGGCTTTGGACACACATCTTCGCCTTCCTTGGGTAAATGCGCAGACACGGAAATATTAGGTCATTTATAGAGTTATGTTCATTTTTACAAGATCCTGGCAGATTGTCTCCAAGGTGACAGAGCTGCACCCTGTTTTGCCACCTTTGCTACAGAAGAGTTTCCATGAATTCACTAATTCTTGGCATGGTGAGGTTTTTTTTTAATTTTAGACATCCTAATAGGTAGGAGAGTGCTGACTCACTGTGGTTTGAATGTGCCTTTTCCTAATGCTACAGAGAGGATATTTGTGAAATTACATGTTGAATCTTAATGACCAAGGCCATGGCCTTAGGAGATGGGGTTTAGCTCACACTTAGGTCACACTTAGGTCATGAGGACAGACCTTTGGAGAAGGAGATTAGCACGCGCATGGAAAAGTCCTCAGAGCTCCCTTGCACCTTTATCTGTCTTGTAACTTTGTCACATGTGGATGCTCAGCAAGAGGTTGGTAGGAAGGAAGCTCTCGGTAGGTACCAGCTCTGCCAGTGCTTTGATCTGGGACTTCCCTATGTACAGAACTGTGAGAAATGCATTCTGTCATGTATCAATCACTCTGAATGCTGCCCACATCAGCTGAGACACCTGAGGAACAGCGGTGCGGAACATCTTTTCATGTGTTTCTCTCTTTGGAGCTGTGCCTGTTTGAATCTTTTTTTTTTTTCTTTTTTTCCCCCTATTGAGTTGTTTGTCTTATTATTGAGTTATAGCCTTTATATGTTCTGGATGTAAGCGTTTTGTCAAATATATATGTTGTGAATATTTTCTCTCTGCCTGTAGCTTACTGCTTCATTTTCTTAATAGTATTTTGGAAGAGCAAGAGTTTTACATTTCTGTGAAGTATGGCTTATTCTTTTTTCCATACTTTTTGGGTTTTAAGAAATCTATGCCAATCCTAGGGTCACAAAACTTTCTTCTACCTAAACTTTCTTCTTTTAGATGTTTTATATGATTATATGACTATGATTCATTTCAACTTACACTGGGGGTTTAAAAAAAAAGCACAAGATATTGTTTCTGTCTGCAAGAACTCACAGTTCAGTGTAGGAGACAGAAGATGAGCAACAATTATCATACCACTTAGGAAGTGCCAGAGAGAGAGGCGTGGACACACATATCACCTCTCTTAATTTAACTGCACAAATGCAAATAAGTGCATACAAAATTAATACTGCAAAGGATGCTCTGCTCTATAACAGAATCCTACTGGTGTCATCCAAGACAGGGCTCCTAGAGTCCTCCACACTAGAAAACTGGGAAGCTACCACTTAGTCTTTATTTTATTTGGTCTTTCTACAGTTTTCTATGCTAGGCATCACTCTCTCCTTAACCATCTCTCCCTTAATCTACAAGGCACTGGATTCATCTACACTTCCTCTAGCCTTATTCTCTTTGGCTGGCACCTGCTCCCACCAGGGTGCAACCAGTGCCTGCTTCATTTCTCTCTCTCTCTGTCTCTCTCTCTCTCTCTCTGTCTCTCTCTCTCTCTCTCATCTCTCATCTATCTATCTATCTATCTATCTATTTATCTATCTTATTCTGTTTTCTCATGATCTTCTCTGCCACCCATCATCCATATGGCAAGGCCCCCCAAATTATTCCAGTGATGCTATGATTTGTGCCTAGATGTTCCCCCAGAGCCTCATGCAGTGGTAAGGCTTTTTCAGAGATGGATGAATTTAGGGTGCACAATGCTGGGATTAATGGTGTGTGATTAGTAAAACAGCCCAGTGACTGCTTTGGCATAGTCCTCGATAGGAGTAAGGGTGCCAGCGCTGCATGCGCCCTAGGGTGGATGGTCTGAACACAATACAAGGGACAGAATGTCTCATCTCTGTCTTCCTTGTGTGTTTTTGCAGCTCTGCCTGCCATGAACTGTTCTCTGTGAAGCTTCCCTGCCTTGGACCCAGCTGATTATGGACTGAAATCTCTACAAATTATGAGCTAAATAATCCTTTCCCCTTTTAACCTAAGGTATTGGGTATTTTGTCTCAGTAAGAAGAGAAAAGTGACTAAGAAAAAGCTAACCCGTGTTCTGTTCCTAGGCTCCAATACCCAAGAGTTCCAGGGGTTCCGTGTGACCACCAATTTTTGTTGTTATTCTCCTCCTCCTCCTCTTCCTCCTGCTCCTCCTCCTCCTTCTTGTACTTGGTTCAGGGTCTCACTACACAGCTTGGACTAGTAGTGATCCTCCTGCTTTCAGCCTCCCCAGTGCTGGGATTACAGGTGTGTAACACCATGCCTGGTCTCGGCAGCCAGCTCAGCGCCCCTGGGGGCAGGGAGGGGACAGCATGTGTGCGGGGGATAGAACCCCAGTCCATGAGCTTGCCTAGGCAGGCACTTAGTCCACTGAGCTATCTTGCTGGTCTTGTGCTCATCAATTCTTAGTGGTATGGTAGGATTTTAAATTATAGCCTTTCTAATAAATACATAGCATCTTGAGTCAGTGTGGCTTAATGTGTTTTTCCCTGATAGCATAGATTGAATATTTTTTAATTCATACATTTCGCAAAAGGTAGTTTCTTACCAAGATAGCCATGAACTATTAAGTTACACATTAATGTAATCCCAACACTCCACTTCCACACATTTGCTGAAGGGAAGTGAAACTATGTGTGCCCCGACTTGTACACTAACATTCCTGAGAGCTTTATTCATAAAGGCCCTTTGGTTACCCAAGCCCATCCATCCATTCCCCTGTGATTGTCTACCACACATCTCAAACTTGACAGATCTAAGGAGCACCCCTGCTTCCACCCCTCCCCATATCTTCAGCTCCGCAACCTCCTGGATCTCAGTCCATGGTGTGGACATCCTGCAGTGGATTGGACCTTTGTGGACTAGGCACCGTGGCTGAGGTGACTCAGTCAGACAAGTTAACGATGAGCATGCTCATGTCCACGGTCAGGGTGGGATCTCCCTGGCATGCCTCTCCTTGCGCACTCATCCAGTCTAATCTTTTTTTTTTTAGATGATACAACATACTTCTTTTTTTTTTTTAATTATTTTATTTTATTTTATTTTATTTTTCTTGTTTCAGAACCTTTATTTTATTCACTCATTTTTGGCTCAGCCCGCCCCAAGGGCAGGACTGGCACAGCATGTGGTGCCAGGGATCGAACCGCGGTCCCTGAAGCCGCCCAAGCTTTCCCAAGCAGGCGCTTTAGACCACTGAGCCATCCCGCCGGGCCCCAGTCTAATCTTTAAATGCTCCACTTGAAGAAGAAAAAGAACTGCAGTCTTTGGGTCCTTGTCATTGGTCTAGGACATCCGTAATCTGATGGACACAGGCCAATGTGTTCATTACACCTTCACCATGAGATGGACAATCTGAATTTTGTTGGACAGGGACAGAGAGGAGTCTGTATTTAAGATGTGGACTTTCTAGCAGGATGCAGAAAAGATACCCACTTCCCCCCACGATTGCCATATCTTTGTTGCCTGTTGACCCCCTCCCCATCCATCAGAGCTTCCTTTGCAGTGACCTACCGGCAACCACCAGGCAATGGTGAGCTCTCCCATATGGAAAGTGCTCTAGCCTTTGCCATCTGTACAGCTCAACCGGCACTGAGCAGACCACACTATGTAGTATCAGCTTTTTATGTGCAATCGCTTAAATGTATGTGATTAAATCAAAGGAGATGATGTGTGTGTGTGTGTGTGCGTGTGCGTGCGCACCTTTATTGAGCTCTTTCCATGTAGCGCTGTCATTGTCGATGGCTGTGGATGTCCCCAGCAAGCTCCTCACAGGCAGAGACATCTCTGTCCTCACCACATCTCCAGCACCAGGCACCCAGTGGGTACTCAATAGCATTAGAATGCATGAGTGGCAGCCAGTGCTTTGTGAATGGGAAGCATGATGTGTATCCAGAGCATGGCGGTGACACAGTTCGATGCTGCTGCCATTAAACATCTGCTCCGTGATGAGGACTCTGCTTTCCTCCTCCATGAGGGTATCAAAGGCAGCCTGGCTCACACATGCATGCAGAGGCCAATGTCTGCACCTCCTGGGTCATTCTAAGGAGATTCTGGCTGCCTCTTCTGTCTTTGACTTATCTCTTAGAACCTGCAGCCAGAGCTCTAAGCTGGGGCCAGATGACCAGTGTGAATCCTACCTTAACCTGGGCAGTCCCTGCTCTCACTGAGTCTAGCTTTCTCATCTGCAAAGTAAGAGGCTGAGCAGCCTGAGCCCAAGGTGCCCTGCACAACCTCTGGTCTCAGCTCCGAGGCTGTGTCTTCAGTGAGGTCCAGGGAAGGCTCCAGAAGGTCTTGGGTTTGGTAATCAACTGCAACGTGGCTGTGACCGGGTGGAAGCCTGGTGCAGAACAAATCTCCCTTTAAAATTCCACATCAGCCGTGTGTGCCTTGGATAAAGTTCAGGTAATTGTGCCTGCAGCCTGCCTGCTCTCTCTCCCCCGCCGCTCCCCTGCTCTGTGCTGACAGAGTCATAATAATTGGGTGCTGCTGCTTAAGCTCATCAGCTCCCGCTTCCTGAAAGGAACATTGCAATTAGCAGTCCTCACCCTGTAATAAAGCCTTTAATATCCACTTTCATGGTTCATATTACAGTCATTCAGGCCTGTCCCCTCACACACAGCCTGTCAGGCGGCAGAGCAGGATGCCCACAAGGGAGCGGCCCCAGTGAACGGTTTGGCAAACAATTGTTCCAGTGGCCCAGCAATCCGGGCCAGGCAGCAAGGGAGTGGGGCTGGAAAATGAGAGAGGATATTTCTGCTCTCCCTGGCTCCAGAGGGCAATGGGGAAAGGAAACAGGAGGCAGAGAGGAAGGGGCAGCTTCTCTGTCTGTCACGTCTGGATCCCACCAGCCCTCCAAAATGCTCTGCAAGGAATCCTTCCCTCCTCCCACAGCCCCTTTGAATCCACTGCTGGAGACCTGTAAAAAACAGCAGCGTGTGTGTGGTGGGGCACACCTGCAATGCCAGCCCACAGAGAGGCTGAAGAGGGAAGACCACAAGTTTGAGCCCAGCCTGAGCAACAGAGGGACTTATGGAGACCAGAATGCAGGTGACTCCATGGCACTTCAGATAAATGACACCTTATACAAGGCCTAGGTTCCTAAGATAGGTTCAAAAAAAAAAAGAAAAGTTTTATTAGTACATATTTGCAGTACACAGTAATTATGTGAACATAGCACATTTCAATTCTCTTCTTTTACTCCTTTCCATCTAGTCCCTTTTTTCCAGGACCAGATTCATTCATTTATTTAATAAGCTCTTACATAGTTAATTATCATATATGTATACATACTGAAATCCAGACCAACAGGCCAAAGAACACACAAGACCTATAAGACCATCATGCTAAGTCAAGTAATATTTTCAGACACATTGTCCCTGCTGTATTGCATTTTCTTTCTCTATCTTATTTTTCTTCTTATCTGTTTTTCATTTTGTACTTTATATATATTGAGTTTTTCAAATAAGAGAAACCATGTATTATTTAAGCTTGCGTGTCTGAGTTGCTTTACTTCATGTTATACTGTAATCTCAAGGCACATCTATGTTCTTATGAATGACTCAAATTTGTACTTTATTATGGCAGAATACTACTCGAGGGTGTATAAATACCACTTTCTTATCCATCCATCTGTTGATGGACATATAATTTAGCTATTATGAAGTGTACTGCCATAAACACAAGGATGCATGTATCACCTTGGTCTGATATCTTTTACTCTTTGGGGGAGATACCTAGGAAAAGAATAACTGGGTCAAATAGAATTTCTATTTTTTAAATTTTTTTAAGACTCACCATATTGGTTTCTATAATGAGTATATCAGTTTAGAGTCCCACCAACAATGGGGAAGGGCTCCTTTCCCTCCACAACCCAACCAGCCTTTGATATTGGTTGATTTCTGGATGATAGCCATTCTTTCTGGAGGGAGATGGAATCTCAGTGTTTTGTTTTGTTTTTGTTTTCGTCTATGTATTTGGTACAGGGTCTCACTACACAGCTCAGACTCGTAGTGATCTTCCTGTTTTCAGTCTCGCTAGTGCTGGGATTACAGACACATGCCACCATGCCCAGGTTCTCACTGGCTCAATAAACCCTGGTCCCTGTGCTTGCCAAAGTAGGCACTTAGTCCACTGAGCTATCTCACTGGACCTCAGTGTTGTTTTAACTTGCATTTTTTCAGAAGGACACAATGGTGAACATCTTTCATGTATTTATTGGTCATTTGTATTTCTTTATCTGAAAAGTATCTATTCATTTCAGATGCCATTTTTAAATTGAGTGGTTCCACATGGGGGCCTAAGATTTTTAAGGGTTTTTTTTTTTTTTTTTTTTTTTTTTTTTTTTTTTTTTTTTTTTTTTTTTTTTTTTTTTTTTTTTTTTTTTTTTTTTTTTTTTTTTTTTTTTTTTTTTTTTTTTTTTTTTTTTTTTTTTTTTTTTTTTTTTTTTTTTTTTTTTTTTTTTTTTTTTTTTTTTTTTTTTTTT
>PVJA010000006.1:12140-69229 GCA_004027025.1 Myocastor coypus | reverse complement strand
TCTGAGGATTAGTTGGCAATAATGTTTCTTCATTTGTATGGTATATCCGCACTCTGTCAGTGGTTTCTTTTGCTGTAAGGAAGCTTTTTAATTTAATGTGATCCCATTTGTTGACTCTTGGTATTATTTCTTGTGCGACTGGGGTTTTGCTCAGAAAATCTTTGCCTACAACTGTGTCTTCAAGAGTTTTACCTATTTTGTCTTCCAGCCAATTAAGTGTTTCTGTTCTAATGTTTAGATATTTGATCCATTTTGATTTTGGTTTAGTGTATGGTGAGATCTGGGTCTAAGTTCAACCTTCGGCATGTGGACAGCCAGTTTTCTCAGCATTATTCAATAAAGAGCTTGTGTTTCTTCCAGGAGAGGGATCTGGCCCCTTTGTCAGAGATAACATAGCTGACTATGCCTGGAGTTGCTCATCTGCTACTCTGTCCCATTAATCCAAGGACCTGGTTTTTGTTTGACATTATCATGCTGGGTTGGTTTGCTTTTTGTCTGTTTTGCATAGCACAGTCTTGCTATGCAGTTCAGGCTGGCCTTGAGCTCACTTTGGAGACCAAGCTGGCCCCAAACTTGAAACAACCCTCCTGCCTCAGTTTCTTGAGTGCAGGGATTACAGGTGTGTGCTTCCATGCCTGGCTTGTTTTAATCACTTAGCTTTGCAGTATACCTTAAAGTTTAGGATTGTAATGCCTTATTCTTGCCTAGAGTTGCTTTGGCTGTTCTAGGCCTCTTCTGGTTCCATATGGATTTTAAGATTACTTTCTCCACTTCTGAGGAATGCTATTGGCATTTTGATTAGGGTTGTATTCAAGCTATATAACAGTCCTGGAAGTATCTTGACAATATTGGTTCTGCTTATTCAGGAACAAGGGACATGTTTCTATTTTCTGATGTCCTCTTCAATGAGAGAGGTTCTTTTGATCGGAGACCACAGGAGTTGCATTGTCATGGGTGTCCGAGGAAAGTGGGTGAACAGAGGGGGATCCACGCAAGATGGAACAGGACAGGAGGGAGACTGGATCCTATAGGTCATGAGGTATCACGGAGCACCTCAAGCAGAGGAAAGGCTTAGTTAGCTCTGGATTTAGAAGAAGAGGACATGTGCACAGCCGTGTGCACAGTGGCGTGGAGAAGATGAGGTTCATTCACTGAGTAAATATCTGTTACCATTTACCTGTGCACCAGCCTATGGGCTGCCCCATGGGCAGGCTGAGCAGATAGGAGGCTACTCCATGAGCCCATTCAGGACAAAAGACCGTAGCGGCAGCGGAGATGGAAAAAATAGAAGCTACGGTATCTCAGGCATAAGATTGGTTTAGTGGCCAGATGGATATGAGAAATAAATGATAGGAAGGATTCTGGAAAGCCAGTGTTTGAATTGTAAGAACAGAGGGTACCATACCCTGAAAGTGAATTCTGAGTTGGTGAAGATATGGGAGCAGCTGGATATGGGGGGCACTTGGAGGAAAGAGGGGCACTTTAGTGTCAAAGATGAGATTTGTTTGCACAATCAAGTTGATGGAGGGCCCAGTAAATCAGACGGGCTAAGGGCGAGTTGTTGGAGGGAACCAGTGTTTAAAGGAGAAGAGCAGAAGAGGAGCAAGAGGAAGAGACTGGAATGAAATGGTAAGCAAGATGGGGCAGCTAGCAGTGGGGACAAAAGCCAGAGATGGCCAGTGTTCAGGTGAGAGCCATCCAAGACATCATGTGCTCACATGGCAGGGAGGGTGCCAGGTATTCAGTACCTAATGATGAGGCAGGGGAGACGATAGGCCTCCTGTCCTGGGAAGAAGAGGACAGCATGTAGCAGGAGCTCTAAGACTGGGAAGTCAGCAAGGCTGGTGCTACTTTTGCTTAATTCCTAGGTTGCTCTTCATTGTGGAGTGCGAGGGTAGGCTACAGTGGCTGCACGTTCTCTTGTCTAAAGTGATAACATGTGCAATCATAAAACATTGAGCAGCAGGAATGTGACAGACCAGTGAGCCCAGATTCAAAAATATAGAAAACCTACTCTTTTAGTCTATTTTCTAGTGCTATAATGAAATACCTAAGGCTGCTTAAAATAGAGAGCATTACTGAGCTTCTAGGTTTGGAGGCTAGAAATTCAAGATTCAGTAGCCCCATTGGTTCATTGAGGGCGACCTTGCCTGTGTCACATTATGGCTGATGGCATTACCACAGCACATGGCATTGGGCTGGAGTGCCTGCAAGAGGCAGAGATTACATGGGGACAGGGGAAGCAAGAGCAGAGTTTCCTCTTCCGCTTTCCAGTTCCACCTGTCTCACAGCCAATCAGATGACAGCTGTCTGCCCTGAGGGAGGGTCTTTCCCTTTGTGTGCTGACCGAGCTACAGGTTCTCTCTGCAAACACCCTCACAGGCACCCCCAGAGGCGATGACTTATCAGCTCTCAGGGCATCCCTCAATCTAGACAAGCTGACACCCACAATTAACCATCAGTGCCATTTTACAGATAAGGACACTCACATTCAGAGAGACAAAAGTGATTTTTTGGTCCTTGGTCCAAAGAAGCAGGGAACAGACCCAGGAGACCATCCTCCTGGACCACTGTCATTGTCTCCTCGTTCCCAGAGTGGCAAGAACAGCAGAAAAGGGTCGGTGTCTTTACACTAGGCTTCCACCAGGTGGATGCTCAGCCTCTGGGCTGTCCCCACCCGCTCAGCTTTGCTCCTCCGGCTCAGGTCTGCTCCTACTGCTCTGATTTCTACAGCCACTTTCGCTGAGCCTGGCCACCCACTCACAGAGGTGCCCAGCAGCAGGTTGAGGTAGAGAAGGAAGGCTGGGAAAGAGCAGCGGGGAGATGGGTTATGCCAAAGGAGAGCAAGGGGAAGAGAGCAGGCTGTGTGTCAGGTGCACCCGTTGCCTGACTCTTTCCAGACTCCCCCGTGCTGCCCCGCCCCGCCTGCAGCTCCTACATGCCATGCCCAGCCCCAGAACCAAACTGCATTAAGGAAGCCGGGCAGGTGTTTAGCGTCTCTAATGTGTTCCATTACAAACACTCCACAATAAGGTAATTATGTTAGAAAATAATAAACGTGTCAGTCTTTCTGGAAATATTTTTACTTCTGGCGAGGGGGAAGTGGGGCCACTGTTTTTCAAGTGCATCTCTGCTCTGTACATGTTAATTAACTGTGCTTTGGCTCCACCGACTCGCGGCATTTGTATTATTCATAAATGTCGTGGGGCTGCAGGAACTTATGTTCTCCCCTCCTCAGCTTGGAATCATTTTTTAATTCCAGGTTCTTTTTTTTTTTTTTTTTTTTTTTGACTAATTGCACTTGTGGTTTGTGCCTTCTGTACTGAGAGCCTCTTGCCTGCTTCCCTCAGCTTCTCCTTGCCTTCCCAGTCCCTCTGCTCCTTCTAAAGTCTCTCCAGGCCCTGGTAGGGCCCCAAATGGAGTCAGGTTTCAGCTAGGTAGGAAGCAATGTCCCTCAGAAATCCTGGAGCACCGTGCACTCCTCCCTGGCAGGGGTCTCCAACCTCTTTGTTCCCTGCTTCTACCCCAACCCCTTAGGATTGAGCCCTGTCAGGGTACTTCTCAGAATCAGCACACCACCCCTCCTCCCCTCCATACACACACTTTTTAAAAAATGTGTTTAGTAGCGCATCTACAGGGTCTCCCTACACAGATCGGACTCATAGTGATCCTCCTGTTTTCAGCCTCCCAAGCACTGGAATTACAGGTGCACGCCACTACACCTAGTCTTAATTGCCATCTCAGTGTACCCCGGGGTGGGGTCAGCACAGCAAGCTGGGGATCGAACCTCTAGCCCCTGTGTCTGCCTAAGCAGGCCCTTATATCTGCTGAGCTATCTACCCCCTCCCTTAAAAAATCTTTTATTTATTTCGTACCAGGTCTTGCTATAAATCTCATAGTGAACCTTGTATTTCAGACTCCCCAGCGCTGGGAATACAGGCATGCACCACCACACCCAGTTTCCATGGCCGACTCAGCATGGGGCGTGTGGTACTGGGGATAGAACCCGAGTCCTTGAGCTTGGTCAGGTAGGCGCTTAGACTGCAGGGTTAGCTCCCTGGCCCCACCCCCTTCCCTGTTTCTTTACCTTGTACTTTTTGTTATGTTCCTAGACTTCACCATTGTTTGCATTTCAGCTTTACAGAAAAATTAAGCAGAAAGTAGATAGTTCTCACGTATCCCTATTGCTCTATCGTTTGCATCTTGCATTATCGCAGTACTTCAGTAACAAAGAGCAAGCCAATGTGGAGACATCGTTGTTAAAGTTTACGTTTGGGTTGATTTAGCTTCATACATTGTGTGAATTTGGACAGATACATGATGTGTCCTTTCACTACCATAGGGCCACATGAAAACATTTCACTGCCCTAAAAATCTCCTGTGGTGCCCTATTCATCCTTCCCTTCCTGCCTTCCGGTGCTGCACCTCTGGAAAGCATAGATCTTTTGTTGTTTCCATAGTTTTATATTTTCCAGAATATTCCATAGTAGGAATCGTGCCACTGTAGCTTTTTTGGATCTTCTTGCACTTGGGGTGGAAATTTATTATTATTATTATTATTATTATTATTATTATTATTATTATTATTATTATGTATTTTAGGGAAAGGTCTACAGAGTGTTCAGAGTCTCACTACTAGATCAGATTCACAGTGATCCTCCTGTTTACAGTCTCCCAAGAGCTGGGATTACAGGCATGCACTACCATGCCCAGTCTCAATGGCCACCTCAGCATGTCCCAGGTGCAGAGCCAGCATGGCAGGCCCAGGGATCCAACCTCCAGCCCCTGTACCTGCTTACAGGTGCTTTAATCCACTGAGCTATTTCTCTGGCCCTTCTTGAATGTTTGGGTTCAAGTCTTAGAGTCTGTCCACTAACCAAGCTGAACTGTGTCTCTACAAGGAATACCTCTGCCTGTCCCTGGAAACATGTGCGCATGCGCAGGATGCTGTAGTCAGGGGTAAGTGGTGGTGTCCTTCCAAGTGTTGGCTGGATGGGGCTGTGACAGACCAGCTCTCTGGAAGCAGCTATGCCCCTAGTTGCTCACCTAGTCTCTCAAAAGCAGAAAACAAAGGGTCCAAGACAGGGTTCGCAGCACAGGGTGATTCTCATTTTATCTCCATTGGTCTGAGATCTGAGGGTTTAAGCAATGGTGTTGAGTCCTCCAAGAACCAATCATGACCCAGTGAGGGGTGTGAGGACCACAGCTGAGCCTTCATGTGCAGCAGCTGATAGGTAGGACCAGGCAATTTTTTGTATCCAAGTGGACACACCACTGTGTCCCCACCTGCATGCACTGATGCCTAGTGGCGATATCTCTGGGTGGAGCCACCCGTCTAAGCAAGCCTACTCTCTACTCCATGATCTGGAGAGCAAAGGGAAGACTGCACTAGGAACAGCCCTCCCAACACACAGAGCAGAGACTACAGCAGAAGACGTGACCACTAGAGAATCGGAGAGCCAGGGCCCATGCACGGCATCCTGCTCCCCTTCTCTGCAGAAGATGGTGATAAATTCTTCAGGAGTTCAGCCCCTCTGGGGACCAAGCAGGATGCTGTTCTTGATCATTCCATGTCAAGGTTCTTGCTGATGTATGACTTGTACTTATGACAGCAAAACTACACTGACTCATTTGGTGCTGTTACATTTGAGCCTCAAAAAATGGCTT
The DNA here is from genome assembly GCA_004027025.1 of Myocastor coypus. NCBI lineage: Eukaryota > Metazoa > Chordata > Mammalia > Rodentia > Myocastoridae > Myocastor > Myocastor coypus. The sequence continues at coordinate 63,562 of PVJA010000006.1, read as the reverse complement.
AATTGTGGTTGACAAGGGGCTAGAGGACTGCAGAGCCAGTCACCCAGGGAAATGGGTAGGTATTAAGATACTTAGATTTAGCTAAAACAAGAATATTTGCACCAGATCTTCAGAGTCAGAGCCAGAGCCAGAAATTCAACAGGTTCTAAAATAGTACTCTCTCTCTCTCTCTCTCTCTCTGTCTCTCTCTCTCTCTCTGTCTCTCTCTCTCTGTCTCTCTCTCTCTTCATCTCTCTCTCTCTCTCTCTCTCGGTCTCTCGGTCTCTCTGTCTCTGTCTCTGTTTCTGTCTCTCTGTCTGTCTGTCTCTTCCTTTCTCCTTCTCCCTTGGCCAATACTCATAGCCTCTCAGTCAACAGAGTTGGCTACAAGGTCGACTCAAAATCTGCCCCATTGACTCAAGACAGTGATTTGAAACAGACATTGCCCTCCGGGGTTCTAAAGCCCTTTTTTGCTGGCAGTGTCCCTGTCATGTTTGTTTTCACATAAGGAATCAAGTTCCAGAAGATGGACAGATGCAGCAGAGGCCAAGACTTTGGGTAAACTACTTCCTGGCTAAGTGTCGCCAGAGTTGCTGCATCAAAGGAGACAAATAGGGTCCTTCTGCTCCGGGAGCACACACAGTCACCGCTCTTCTGCTTGGCTTGGGATGTCTCCACGAGGTGTCTTCCCACCCATGGAGGCTATTGATTAGAAGTGGCCAGAGTGAGCCAGGAACAGCCTCTGGCCAGCAGCTGTTGCAGCTGGAAGGGAACAAGGCCACCACAGCCTGGTGTGCAGGGCTCAGCTGCACGTTGAAGCTGTCTGCAGATGGTGCTCACCCCCTGGGCCCCTGGCCAGTCCTGGCCTGACTCTTCTAGGCTTCCTGGCTCTGCTGCAGGAAGCTCACAGAGGAGGTGTGGATGAGTGAGGGAAGCAGAGATGAGAGCTGTAGTAGCCGCCTGCAGCATCCCCACTGCCACCGCCACCACCACCACCACCACCAGATTAAGGTGAAGCTAAGCCCTTTGCCATTCACTCAACCCTCCAGGCACCCTCAGCCATTGTCTGAGCCTTCCGTACTTCCTGCTGCTCATGGCCACCAGGGTAGAGGTGGCACTTGTGCCTACTCTTTTGTCCATGCCTGATGGACTCCTCACCTAGTGGCTCCTTGGAAGGAGACTCACAGTAACAAGAAAGGGCTCGCTGGGAGGCAGGCAGGACCCTTGCAGAGTGAGGGGCAGATGTGGCCACTGTGGACCCTGACCCATGCTGCAGAATCTTGGCCACCAACCCAACCCAGCTCCTCACAGACTATGGATTTCAGGCAACCTGGATGTCCTTGCTTCAGGTTGCCAACCTGCAAAGCAGGGGCAGCAAGCCAGCCCATGAAGTTGTTGCAAAGATAAAGCAGGGCTCCGAGAAGTTTCCAGGTGGGAGCCGGGTGAATTGTGGGGGCTCACATTCCGCAGCCCCTCACACCCTGTCTCCTAAGGCTGGAAGAGCTTTTTGTCTTCATTTGAGCCAGCTACTCCCTTCCTCCCTCCCTCCCGCACGTCTTTCTCTTCCTGTCTCTCCTTGCTCCCAGAGTCACCTTCTTATCACGGAGCCTTCATATTTATTTCTCATATATTTCACCAAGCAGTCAGGGTTCGCAGCTATTTTCCATTTTCATCCAATAAATATTTATCATGTGGCTATCCTGCAGAGGCTGTGTGCTGGGCTAGGCACCGGGGCGACACCCAGGAGCAAGACAGGCAGGTTTGTTGCTCGTGTCAAAACTACACTCTGGAGAGGAAGCTTGGTGTTGAACAAGTTATCAAAGAGAGCGAAAGTTAGCATCATTCAGCCTGAGGCCACTAGCGTGATCTGGCCAGGCTTCCTGGAGTGGACAGAACGGTCCAGGTACCCAGAAGCCCACAGAGCTCTCGTAGCCATGCATGCTGTCCTTTGGCTGACAGGCACAAGCTGCACCACCGCCATCATCAGACCCCTGGACCTCACTTTTGTTTCTCTTTCAAAGTAAATTTACACACCGCTTTATAGCCTCAGGTATTTCTGGCACTTCTGCATAATTGCACAAAGTACCAAAGATGATAAAAAAAAAAAAAAAAAAAATGAAGGTCACAGGAAATGGAGCAATCCCAGTTGGGAGGCAGGAGGCTGGAGCCTGTAGGCATGGTGTGGTAGATAAAATGGACCAAGTTCAAGTCTGTGTGTCCACGCAGCCAGAATCAAGATAAATGATCAGTTAGAAAATTTTCATTGTTCTTCATAACTTATTTTCCAAGGACATAAAGTTTTCATGCGATGGGCCTTCAAGGGCAGATGTTGACTAAATCCTGAGGGGTACCACTGATCTGTCACCTCTACAGTCTACCCAGGGACAGGAACTATGTAGAAAATTCCTAAAGAGTCTCTAAATATAGGCCCAGGAGCGATACAACCAGACCAATCCAGGGGCTAAGAATGGCCTGATCTAATCTAGGGACAAAAGCCAGAGTGTTTGGGCCAGTGGCCTTTGGCCTGACTGGCGCCAGAGTAACCCATAATCAGATACTGGGCCCCTGCCCTGGGGTTGCAATTCAGTGGCCTCCTGGGATTTGAGTGTGTGCCTGTTTTGTACACTGTTTCTGACTCACAGCTCATGCTGAGAAACATTGACCCACCAGGAGGGTGCTACCAGACCACACCAGGGCCTAAGAATGCTTGAGTTGCCTTGCAAAGTTCCACACACCTGCAAGAAGCCCTGGACGTGTTGTGGTCCAGTCTCTGACCCCTCCATCTTGCTGTGAGAAGGTTTAGGGGCATTCTGGTGGGGACAAATTGCAGTTACAAAGAATTACAGCATTCATTCAATCTCTGGGTCTTCCTTTGAACCTGTCACCCAATCCAGGCAGCTCCAAGACAGGAGGATGTACCAAGAAGACATCTACTATGAGGAAGAAGTCAGCTCTGTTCCCAGAGCAGGAGACAGGAATGACCTGGCTAGACCAGGCCAAGCCCTTTTTTCTTAAGCCAATAAAGCAGTGGTTCTCAACTTTTCTGATGCCATGACCCCGCAGTACAGTTCCTCATGTTGCAGTGACTCCAAACCAAAAAATAATTTTGGTGGCTACTTCAAAACTGTAATTTTACTACAGTTATGATTTGGAATGTAAACACCTGATATGCATTATGTATTCTCACTGCTACAAATCACACATAATTTAAACATAGTGATTAATCACAAAAACAATATCTAATTATATGTTGAGAAATATTTATTACTAATTCCCATAAATAACATTTCACCATGGCATAACATGGGTTTAAATATGTATTTTCCGATGGCCTTAGGTGACCCATGTTTTGGTCATTTGACCCCCACCGGGATTATGACCCACAGGTTGAGAACCGCTGCAATAAAGCCAACATCTTACTAGATGGGCTTTTTCTCCAGAGCTAGAGCCCTAGATCTTCAGACCATAGCAGGAAGAGGTCAGCTTGCATGTATGTTCAGCAGCACCAGGAAGCAGACTAGAGGCCACAGGTGGGATCGCTTGTGCTCCAACGCGTCCTACCAAGCAGTTCAGGAGGAGAGGCCAGGAGTCGGGCAGGCCCCAGGGGAGCTGTCCTGGCCATCCCTGCTCCAGTCCTAGGAAAAGAAGAACAGAATGGGAGCTACACCTACCAACGCCATCCAGCGAGGACAGTGACTGCCTACGGGAAACACTTGCTTATGAAGAAACAAGAAAGGGATTTGAATTTCCTCCCATGGGGAAACTACCCACCACCAACAGGGTGGGTTGGCTGGCGCTGGGCTGAAAGCTGGATGCCTGCTAGAAGTCTCTGAGGTCTCAGCTAAAACACTAACTCATGAAAATCAAAACAAAATCCAGAGCCAGGATGTGGCTCAGTGGTAGAGCAGGTTCCTAACATGTGCAAGGCCCTGGGTTCCACCTGCAGCCCAACAGGGAAAAGGAACCCCAAAATTATGAAAGCAAGTGATAAAATAATGAACTTTGCAAATAAGCCTCTGTGCCTACTGTGTTTCCCCATGCCAGCATTTGATAAAACCCAAGCAACACAAAGCCTAAGATTAGCTTGTTGTCTGACAGGACAAGGACCGGGGTTTTCTGTGCTGCTTGCGATGGCCATCCAGATTCTTTAGAAAGCCCACCAGAAGCCAGTGCAAGCCACAAACTAGCACTCTGAAAAAATGGTATATTACAGCTTGAATGGCATCACATGGCAATGGGCAGGAGAGAGGCTGTGTGTGTGTGGGGGGGGGTGGTCTCTGTCCCTCTTCTCACCAAGCCACCAGGAGTAGATCATGTGGGATCCATCCTGATAACCTTACCTAATCCTCATCACTTCCAAAGGTCCTGCCTCTAAATCCTAGGGTTGGATTCTGTCTCCACCCTCACAAGGGGGCTAAGTTTCAACACAGAAAACCCAGAGGACACTTAGACCTCATCAAAACCACAGCACAGGGGTTCCAGGTGCTCACAAATAGCCTGCGATCATCATGATGCATCTGATTTTAAGAGGTGGACCCTACTTCTAAATTCTACAAGGCAGTTAACATAAAAGACAGCAAAAGGAATTACAACATGGGACTTCTGGCCTACACACCCATCACATGGTATGGCTGTTGGACACAAGTTCCTTTGGGTAAGAATAATTGCTCATTAGTCTGTCACCTTGCCAGTCATGGAAAAGGCAAGCTCGTGGGTCCGTTGCTTCTCAGCTACAATGAAGTAACAACACAATTTTTTTTAAATCTAATATTTTTTTGTTTTCTATTAAAAGACAGGCATATCCAGATAATCTGAAGGAAATTTCAAGTCATTAAGATATGTATTCAAAAAGAAGAGGCCCAAGCAGTACCGTTGTACACAGCTCAGAATAATCACCAGATTGGCTGAATGACTGTTCTGTCATTCAGTGTCTAATGCTCAGAGTATTGCTAAGCCGCCTCCAGTAAGTTCATAGCTTGTGGCCAGTGGCCAACTTCTTCTGTGTAGTCAGAAGTCATCAGGTCAACACAAGCTGCAAACAATCTGAGGGGCTCCTTATATCAGATTTCTCTTCAAAATGAAAAAGAGCATCAAAGTAGAGAAGAGGGGAATGGCCTTCCAGCGCCCCTTCTGCCCCTCAGGGACAATTACTGGCTTCAAAACTCAGATTTATAGCATGTTGAGCAAACTATTAGACTTGCAGTTTCAGGGAGAATAGTAAATAGACACTTTGTAAAGTGGAAGAGACACAATGCCTAGTTTTACAGATACACTTGCAGCAACAATGGGGGTGAATGGGCTGGACTGCCACCGCCTCTTAGCAAATTCAGTCCAGGGTGAAAAAAGTCTCCTACTCCACCCACTAGCTATCAGTCATGCCCTAAACCGGATATGCATTCAAGCTGAATAACTGGGAGTGGGTATTTTTATTTTATTTTATTTATTATTTTTTAATATTCTGCTCCAAGGTCTCACTATGCAGCTTGGACTCATGGTGATCCTTTGGTTTTCATCCTCCCCAGCACAGGGATTATAGGCATGTCCTGCCACACCCCTTGTCAGTTGCCCGCACGGTGCACCTGCGGTTCTGGGGCTGGCACATCATGTAGTACCTTGGTTCACATCTGGGTCCTTCCACTTACCAGGCAGATGCTTAGACCACCAACCTATCTCCCTAGCCTGGGAGTAGGTTTATTTACAAAGGCACAATTTTCAAAGGTGAGGCAGGGTGAGCATAAGCCAGCAATTTACAGTGCGAGGTAATTGAGCGATTGCTACCCAATCCCACAGGACAAGGGGAAGGGAAGTAACCAAACCTAGCAGGTAAGTCATAAAGAGGAAGCTGTCTTGAGAGGAACAGTGCCACTCAATGAGGGGACCAAGCTGCACGGAGGCAACTGGTAGGACATTCCTTCCTTCCTGAGCTCTCTGCCCGGGGTTCCTCACTGGCCAGAGCCAGCTGGAAGCCCCACAGCCTGCTAGTCCCTGGGTAGGGACTCTCTAGGTCACCTCGAGAGTGGAGGAGAGGTACAGGCTGGTATATGGAGACAAGGTCCCACCCTCTTTGCCCGTCCTAGTGGCTTCCTTCTCAGAAGCACTGTCACTTCCTAAGATTGGTGTGTGTGTGTGTGTGTAGTGTAGCTAAATATGACCCTAGAAAAATAAGTTCCATGTGGATTCCCAAACATGGAATCGGCAACTTGGGTTCTCTTAGTCACTGGGGGGAAATGAGAGTCACGTTCTGGATATCCCTTGCTGGTCCTTTGATTGCTCCTGGAGCATTAGGCTTTCCTACTGCAAGTCCAGAGGCCTTCCTTTCACTTAGGGCTCCTCAAGGTCCTCAGCACTCCGAGTCGACAGCTGCTCCTACCCCCAGCATCTCATTCCTGGGAGAGGCGGTTGGTCCAAGGCCCCAACATGGGGTGCAAGAGGGGCAGATCCTTGGTTTTATGTCAGCAGGGGGAAGGAAGCCTAAGGGTGTCTCCTGTCTCTTCATCAGTCCGTGAGACATCATAACCTCCTGCAGTAAGTCTCCATTCCTCAGAAAGCCAACATTTGTTTGGTGCTTTTCTCTGAAGCCCTAGGTAAACATCAATTAGTGTCTCATAGGTTCAAAGTGTGGGAAGTAGTTACATTTTTCCCAGGGTTTTCTGGGATGAGCAATGCAATTCCTCTTAATCTCAAAGTTCTTCTACATAATTCCTGCAGTGACCCACCAGTGGGGCCAGCAGGGAATAGCTCCTAGCTGCAGCCACTTACCTCTTCTTGCTCTGCCATAGTAGCAATGAAGGAAGAATTCAGTCACCTTCTTTGAGATGTCTATGACCTTCTAGGAAAAGGAGACATTTGTGGAAAGAAGATCTGCATAACTGTAGTTTGTAGGAAGCCAGAATGGGCCTTGCCTGGCTGTCAGCCAGCTCTAAAGGAAGGCTGAGACGCATTCAAAAATGGCAGGAGGGCTGGGCAGATAGCTCAGCAGACTAAAGCACCTGCTTAGGCAGGTCCAGGGACCAGGGTTCGACCCCCAGCATGCCGTGCTGGCCCTGCCTCCTGGGTGCGCTGAGATGATGAATGAGACTGGGTGTTGTGGTATGCGCCTGTAATTCCAGTGCCTGGGAGGCTGAAACAGGAGGATCACTACTAGTCTGATCTGTGTAGTGAGACCCTGTAGATACTGCACTAAACATAAATAAATGAACAAATAAATAGCAGGAAAGGAAACCCATGGGGTCACAAAAATGACCCTTCTCTGTCTAGCTCCTTAACCTCCAGCCTTCAAGACATTTGGTTCGGCAAATAGGTGCAGACCTCCATGCTTCGGCCTTCTGTTCTTCTAACCTATGTATACAGTAGTCCCTCACTGTTTCGTGGTTCAACTTTTGCCAACTCACTGTTTTGTGGGGTTTCAAAAACTATGAACCTAAATTATTTATGTGGGATTTTTCGTTATATTGCAGGACCTTGCAGTATTGCACAATATATGTATGTTGTTAAAATTACGTCGATTTATGAGTTTAGAAATGATTAAGAACATTAGAAGTGTTTTTAGAAGTGTAGGAAAGGTTTATAAGAATGTAGGAAGGGTTTATAAAGCCTTAAAATTTATGTAAGTGCTAAGCTAAGTGTAACATGGCTACTTTGCTGATTTTCACTTATGGGAGGGGGGCGTCTGAAGCGTAACCTCCTCCGCGGTAAGTGAGGGACTGCTGTACTCTATGGCTGAGTCTACTCACAGTGTGGGACCTGCGGCCCTAGCTTTGAAGCTGAACATGCCTGAGGTGGCTCTCAGTTCACTGATATACTGGGAACAAGGGATCAGCAAGCCACTACCCTCTCTGAGTCCCAGTTTCCTCATCAGTAAGCAGGGAAAAATTCCATCTTCACAGAAGGGTAAAAAGAAAACAGTGGGATTACAAAGTGAGAATCCTCAATCCACAAGTCAAGACTCTGAGACCTTCCGAGTGTCAAAGTAAAGTTACGAGAGGAAAGTGCCAGACCTGACCTCATAGGACGAGGTGCAGTCAAAGCACAGGTGGAATGAAAATATGTATAATCACCTTCAGGCTATCCATGTAAAGCATATATGAAAAATAAATGAATTTTGAGTTTAGACTCTGTTCTCATCCCCAAAATATCATAATATGTATATGCAAATAGGTTTAAAATAAAAACACATAGCACTTCCGGTCCCAAGCATTTTGGATAATGGCAGCTCAGCTTGCCTGTGACCGGTCATCAGTGTGCCACTGCAGTATCGGTTTCCCACTGCTCTTCTTGTCACCATCAGCTCTACGCTTGGCCCACACCTGTTTGTCCCTAAGCTCATCTCAGCCAGCTTTGGGCTGTGCAGAGGCGTTGGCTCCACAGAGCAATAGGACAGCCCTTGCCTTCCCTGGGCTGGGTGAGACAGGATGTCAGGCCACAGGAACAGAAAATCCATATAGCTCTCCTGTGTGTTGTAATTTGTAGTTTTTGCAAGGTAAACAGTACAGGGTGCACTTTATAAGACTGCTTTATAATGAATCACCCAAAGAATCATATACAAAGAGTGCAAGAAATCTATCTACACACTAAAAGCCAAAGAATCCAGTTGAGGGTCTGGATCCTAATATCCTGCATGAGCCCAGCTGAAAACCTAGAGCTCGTAACCGTGCCTTCCACAAGTCCAACTGGAGGGAGGCCCAGAGCCCATGACAATGTCTTATCCAGGCCCACTTCATGGATCTATGCTGGGAAGGCCCAAAGGTCAGTGGTGAAAGCCTGAAAGTCTATGCTAGCTGGCGGGATGGAGGATTCGTGCTAGCAGGCTGAAGGGTCTGCCCTGCAGCCAGGAAGCAACACTCAAGGTAAGCAGCACAGCTCTGCCCAAGGCACCATAGCTGTCCTCAGCAACAGTGAGGTCCCGAGCTCCTCCAGCAATGAGGAAAGCTGTGTTCCCATCAGGAGAGCCAATAGAACAAGGTTCCCCAGGGGACTAAGCAGTGCACCACCTTCCCCTCCAGAGACAGCAAATGGTGCTCGAGGTGAAGACAAGGGCTCTCCCAAAGTGAACTGCTGCTGCTCTTAGGGACAATGAGGTCCTAAGCTTCTCACTGGGAACAGCCAAGTTCCCCAGGAAAGCCAGCATGACAAGGTCCCTCAGCAGAACAGACCAAGAGAACCAACAGCTTCCAAGAGCTGTGACAGCCTCTCCAAACAGCTTCCCTAACAGCCTCTCAACAGCTTCTCCAGTTCTGCCGCTTACGCTGCTGGCAACGATCCCCAGGTGGGCCTCCCACACCCAGCCCCATGCTGGTTCAGTTCAGATGGGTGTAACAAGTTGACCACCAGTTGGCAATCCACCACAGCAAGCTATCACCGCTGGGCGGGGCCCAGTCAGGTGGAAATTTCAGTGCATGCAGCGGGTCCTTGGCCCCAGTCAGCTTCCTGAGACATCATAACTTACAGAATTCAGACCCTAAGCCTCCAGAAACCCAGGCAATGGCCGATGTTTACCCAGTGCCTCTCTTGAAAGCCCTGGGCAAACAGCAATTAGTGTTCCTCCTGCGCAGCTCCACTGAAGAAGCCGGGGAAGCTTCGTCAGGAGGGCAGATCCTCCCGTCAGGGCCACCGACCAAATCACTGTGTCTCTCGTGGCTGGGGTCACTGCTCAGGATTTGTTATGGGGCAAGAGCAGCAGCTCCCCTATTTCCCTCCAGGAGACTTAGAAGTGAAAAGTGTGACTGAGCTCTGGAGTTTCTTCAACTATGTCTATGTGTATCCGGGGACAAAGCAGAAGTTAGGTGGCAAAGGAGGGCTGATTGCAGAGAGGGAACGCACATGAGCACAGAAGGGGTGAGGAGAGGAATTTCACAGATTTTAAATATAGGAGTATAAATATTTGAACTCTGGGGAGCTGTAGATGTATAGGAGATGCTGGCTGGGCTTACAAAGTCAGATACCAGAAAGCAGAGGTATGCATTCTCCTGAAATGCTGTCAAAGAAAGGGCATGTGAATTAAGGACTATGTGTGGATGTATGCTCTCCCTCCCTCTTTCTCTCTCTCTCTCTCTCTCTCTCTCTCTCTCTCTCTCTCACACACACACACACACATATATACACACAGTTATATAACTATATAGAACTATACCAAACAGTGACACATCGATGCAGAAACAGGGCACTAATATTCAAATATATAGATGTAGAAATATTTTTGAACTAGGTATAAGTATCTGCCTTTTACACACAGATATGCATTTACCCATTAATTCCTGGGTGTTTGACTGCATCTTACCTGCCAGGGACAACACTTGAGTCTGAGGAATGGAGCATGATCAAAACCTCCTCGAGTGCTTGTAGCCAGCTAGCTGCCCTTGCAGAGACTGGACCCCACCTCCACCCCACTCCACACACACACACACACACACACACACAGCTGGAGCAGGGGCTAGGACTGCCGAGGCAGAGTAGTAAGGTTCCAGACTGTGCTAGAACCATACATGTTCTAGGTTTGAAGGAAGGAAAAGAATTTACCTGTTTTTGTTGTGTCTCAGTGCCACAAAGGGTAACGTGTGGATAAGTTACTACTGAGTGAGTGAATAAATGGATGGATGGATGGATGGATGGATGGATGGATGGATGGACAAATGGATGGATAAACAGATGGACGGACTGATGGATGGATGGACAAATGGATGGATAAACAGATGGACGGACTGATGGATGGATGGATGGATGGATGGATGAATATCCTACCAAATAGCAAAGAGGTAGATATGGCTTCAGGTTTCCCAGATCTGGAAGTTCCATTCCAGGAGAAAAACTCTGAGATTACAGAGATTACCAAGGGTCAGCAAAAGCAGATGGTGACCTTTCCAGCTCAGGCCATTCAGCTAGAACACCACACTGAACTCTCCCCGCAGCCTGAACTCTGAGGGCCTGTGGTGGGAGGTGCCAGGGGTTCAGTCAGGCTGCAGCTCAGAAGCCAGAATGGATGATGAGCTTTGCAAATGTGATGTCTTTCCCGGAGTCTCCAAGGAAGAGGGCATCCTCTTGCTTCTGTGTTGGAGAGATCCCACCCCAAGGGGACCTTGTCTGTGCTTTCATAATCTTTAAGGTTTTATGGGACATTCTTTAGCTTCAGAAATAAAAGAAGTGGCTTTTCTCTACTTGGTCCCTGATGAATCTCATTTGATCAACAAATAAGCTACACTTGATCACTACCGAAAGGGACACCCTGACCACGTCAGAGTATAAGAATAGAGGCAGGGGGATTCAGGATGTGCTCTCCCAAGGCCATATCGCAATCCTACGGGGATTAAATGGGGCCAGTAGTTGTTCAGCTGCTGTAGGTCTCCACCCACATACCATGGACCTAGCTATGTCTGCATTCTGACCAACTTCCCACTGCCAGTATCACATCGCTCTGTCTGTGGGCTCTTCCCAAAATAGCATCAGGCTGCTTTGTCCCCAGGATCATACCACACCAGAAGAGCCACGGAGCTGCGCTCTCTGTGAGCAGCTCCCCATTGGAGCCTCTGGGGAGCTGGTGCCTAAGCCCTGCGGGATGGGTCTCTGCAGCGTGCAGTGCACCACATTTCTTGAGCTTCCCTCTGAGAGTAAATGTGGTTTCCCACCCACATGGCTGTCTACCCTCCTGTCCCTGTGCTGGTCCACATCCCTCCCAAAAAAGCCCCTTCAGGACCAGTTCTCCGGGGAGTCCAGATGAAAACATGTACTCGCCAAACTCCTGGGAAAGTCTGTGGCCCCAAGGCCAACACGGACCAAACTGGCCTGGGGCAAGGTTACCTTCCCTGATGCACCAGCTCACTTTAGAAAGATGAATGAGGGGCTTTTCTGGGGGCTAAGTGTGTCTTCTCTGCTTCTGATGTGTGAGGCCTGAGGTGATAGCTAAAGTGCAAGATTTGTTCGGGAGCAGTGGGACAGTTCTATATTTGGCTACAGCACTGGTTGCACAATTAAAAAAAAATCAAAGCCATTGCACTATGTGATTTAAGTGAGTGTGTTGTGTAGTGCGTGTATTCTATCTCAGAAAGCCTGACTTTTTTTCTTCAGGCTGCTGGGTATAGAAAAGCTCAGATTTAGGGCTGGATAGACTTGGCTCAAGGTCCTCCCTCTGCCACTTACTCGTTCTCTGGAGAAGACATCAGTCTCCTTGCAGCCTCTGCTTCTTTACATGAAAATACCTCTATTTTAGGGTTGTTGAGTTGACTTGCGACACCTTCCAAAGCACTTTGAAAGTTCCTGGCACATAACGCGTGGTTATTTTAATAATTTTAATGATAGTAATTAACAGCTGAAATTACATAGAGCCTGCTACAAGAAATCACCATCGCTTGTGAAATTCTCGTTGATGAGCAGGGAAGGTAACTGTGCCTGGAGGGAAGCCGTCCTGTCGCAGTGAGGCTTTTCCAATAACTTGGCTGGTGTAAGTAAAGAAGGGTGCTGGAAAGGGCCTCAGAGGGTACCGAGAGCAGGGCCTGTGTGATCAGCAGCCTCCTGAAGACTGCAACTGCATGGGGTTTGATGTCCTGTGTGCCGTGCTGGCCCCGCCCCAGGGGGCGCGCTGGGACAGTGACTGAGACTGGGCCAGATGTGCGCACCTGTAATCCTAGCACTTGGGAAGCTAATAAAAGGAAAATCATTATGAGCCCGATCTATGTAGTGAGACCCTGTAGACCCTGAAGACCCTGAACTAAATACATGAAGGAAAAAAAAAAAAAAAAAAGATTCCAACTTCAGAAAGAAATGGTGGCAGGAAGAAGGTCATGCAGGCTTTTTTTTTTTTTTAAACAGGGTCTCACTACTGACTCATAGTGATGCTCCTGCTTCCACCTCCCAAGTGCTGGGATTACAGGCGTGAGCCACCACTCCTGGACTCCGTCGCTGGCTCAGCGCAATCGAGAGCAAGGCTGGCACAGCAGACAGGGCCAGGAACCGAACCCTGGTCCCTGCGCTTCCCTAAGCAAGTGCTTAATCCACTGAGCTATGCCACCGGCCCTCATGCAGGCTTTCACATTAGAAAAAAAAAAATCTTTTCTCCAATAGAAAAATAAAGAGACAAAAGGAGGCAACAGGCTTCTGACGACAGGGAGAGTGAGTTTGGAGAAATGAGGCCCATCTGGGCCAGGTGTGGATATTCTGGCCCAGATTCCATTCTGATAGAATCTTGTGAAATGTTCTTAAAAGAGGAACTAGCTCTGAACTTAATATCAAATGGGATTTGGAACCAATCAGGGTACCTTGCTGTGTCTAAATTTTGTATTTCTTTTAGCTCTGAATATAGAGTCAGTCAGTTTGTGCACAGGTGTTGTTCTGTTTGTCTCTGCTGCTGAGGCTTGAATCCAGCACTGAGCTCCATCCCCAACCCCTTTTTCATTTTTTCTTTTCCTATTTTGGAATAGTATCTCACTAAGTTAAGTTGCTACATTGTCTAGGGTGGGCTAGAACTTGCCATCTTCCTGCCTCAGCTTCCACCAGAGTGCTGGGAGTATAGTTATATACTCTACACCTGACTTAATCTATTTATCTCATAGAAAGGGGAAAGGAGCTAATCTCGATCTTTTCTTTCCAGTAAGAAAGCAATGGTTGATGTAGAATATATATTTTGTTTTGATGTTGTCTCTTATTTAACCACTTCTTAAACACACAAGCATTAGAGGAAACAATTTTTAGACTAAAATATCAAACCCATTCCTTGTGGTCAAGAACTGTATACATTCTGAGATTTCTATTTATCAATTGGTAAGTCACCTAGGCTTATTCTTGTTTCATTAGTACTTGCTGAAAGTACCATGGATTTGAGACAAAGGATAATTTCTTAGAGCAATAGCCATAGCCAGAATCATGTGGGTTTTCTTTGTTTTGTTAATTTTTTTCTTTTAATAAGAAATAACAATGGGACAGTTTCATAACACGTTAGTAGGACAACCGTAATAGTGAATACAATTCACATTGTTGTCTTCATAGTAGCTGTTCTGAGTACAAGATGCAGACATGATAGTTTTTCTTAACACTATTGGTACAAATATTTCTTCTCATTGAACTAAGAGAAAGTAGTTGTATACGTAGTCCAATATTCCATAATAGTAGTTGGTTATCAACAGAACTAGAAATGTTGGGAGCTGCTGACTTGAGCCTCTTACAGCTCAGCATACTAATCTGGCTTTACTTTTTATGCCTCGTGGTTAAACTTTTCTGCTGGGTGGGTTTTCTACTAATACCTCCAGCCGCAGTTCCAGCCAAGCAGTGCAAAGAGGGACAGGGAGGGGATCCTTATACCCATAGTGAGTTGTTAGAACAAAGGAACCCTGAGCTCAGGGAACCTGAATCTTTTATAACGGACAGTAAGCATACCTACGGCTTGCTCCAGAGGGCGACCCTATGACTCAGAAAGCCATTCACTACCCAAAGCTCTTGTAAATAGCTCAGAACAAATGCAGTCCATGTCTCTGCAAGGCATCCAGGAATGCAAGAGACTCATACTTTCCCTTAACTACCCAGCAGGAAAGTTTAAACATGACACATAAAACGTAAGGGTCATTTAGTATGCTGAGCTGTAACAGGCTCAAATCAACAGCTTCCAACATTGCCAGTTTCACCAGTAACACACTGTAATTACAGAACATTTGATTATGTATACAAGTACCTTCTCTTAGATCAAAGAAATCTATTGTACCAATAGCCCTTAGAAAATTTATCATGTCTACACCCCATGCCCTGTATAAGTACAATGAGGGCAACAATATGCATTGTATCAGTTATTGGGAATGCACTACTATCATGTTTTGAAACTGTCACATTGTAATCTCTTATTAAAAGTAATTTTTAAAAAATTAAAAAAAGAAAACTCTCCTCACACTGTGCAGCTGTGTGAGCTTTGGCATGTCACTTGCCCTCTTGCAAGTTCATTTTCCTCCTCTGTAGTATGGGCACAGTACCCACCTAGCATGTGGGTGCAAGAACACATAAAATTTCCACGTGCAGTTCCTGGTGCAAGCAGATGCTCAATGAACATTATTTATTTTTTCCTTCTCCCTCCTCATCCAACTAAATGGCCATTTAGGTGAGACTTAATTTGTGGGATGCTAATTCTCTACTTGCCCTAAGGCCCAGCTATACTAACGCTCACAGGAAAGCCCAGCATTGCTATTTCGTTGGAAGGCAGCTTCCCAGCTGGCAAGGAGAACTTCTGTGTCTTGGTCCCATTAACAGAGTACCAAACTCGGTCAGTTTCAGCCCAAAAACTGACTACAAACAACTCAAACCTAAACCCTCCAGCGCAGTGGTCCTCAGACTTGACTGCACATTTAAATTACCCGGGGAGTTTGGTTTTTAAAAAATGCCACCACTGCAACCAATACCAGTTAGATCATAACTCTCCAGGAGTGTGATTCCGGGGCATCAATAGTTTAAAACATCCTCCAGGTGAGTCCAAAATGCGGGGAGGGACTGAGGCTCTGGCACTTACTGGGACAACTAGAAGTTTGCACAAGGGACTCTACAGCACTTACACCCTTAGAGTGCAATTGGTCCAGCTCTGAAAAGGTCATCTGCATCTGCAGCATCTCATGGAGCCCAGCAGGAAGGTGTGACCTGGGAAGGGGGAGAGGGAGGAGGCTCAGAGAAAAGTGGAGGGTCTTCCATGCTCTCACAGAAGATAGGGGAGCCCATCTATGTTCTTTGAATTCCACTAGGGCTGGAGTGCAAAGCCCATCTATAACCTGGCTGCTGCATTACTGCTTCCCAGCTATACTCCTAAGCATCAGGCATTCTGTCTGCACGCGTAAGGGTGAGAATAGCGCCAGGCCTGCCTTGATCCCTGGCAGACTAGATTAGAGGATTAACTCTTCACCTCCTGGCTGGGCTGTGGGAATCTTCTTTCCTGGAGCTTAAATAATCAATGATATAGATTTTCACTTTCTTCTTCTGCCTCCCTCTGGAGCCTTTCTCAGGTTCTTAGCAATGCTTTGCCAGCAGGTAAAAAACTAAGGCCTGGCCCAGCCCCAGAGACCATGGTGGCGGTGGGGGGTCCCCTGGTCACCTTCTCTGAGTATCAGATGCTCTTTTCCCCTACTCAAGCCCTGAGCTTCCTCCCTCCTCCTGCTGTCAGGTGATCTGGGGTGGGGGGGACTTTAGGGAGGTTGACTCCAAAGTCAGAATTTGAAATTCAGTTTGAACACTTGTTCTGTCCCCTTCACTCATAGACATGCAAATCGCCCAGGTAATTGGAACACCTGAAGTCCAAGTGTGCCTGATTTGTCTACATAATTCAGGCTGCAGGTAAATTACTTGAAACTCAATGGAACCAGGCTTTTTAGACTGGGGAGAGCTTGCACAGGCCTGTGTTTCCCAGCGGAGGCTGCATTATGCCTCTTGGAGCCCCACAGGAACAAAAGGGACCAGAAATTCCCAAAGAAGCTGTGAGAGCCACATCTGTCCTTGGTGAAATCACAGCCACACTGTCTCCAGTTGGGGTTTGTTCTAAAAGCAGGTGGATGCTGGGGCTTCCAGGAGAACCCAGGCTGCTCTGAGATTGTCCTGGGACCTGGGTTTCGCTAAAGCTAGGAATAAGAATGAGCCGGCCGGGGTGTGCAGAAAGGGACAGTGAAGTTGGGAGGTAGAGGCTTAGGTCACAGCTGTTGGAAGGTTCAGGGCAGGCTGCAGACAACAGCCCACTGGGGGAAACTGAGTCATGGCATCTAGTGGTGCTCCTCCCCCAGTGTCTCCATGGCTTCAAGTCTACTGTGGGGCTGCATGCATTTGAGTCAGAGGCTGGGGGAGTCTCACTGCCTCCTCTGGCTAAGCTCAGCAATGCCAGTCAGCTGGGTGAGGAGCACATCAGCCAGAAATCCTCCTCACCTCTATTTCTACCCCTCTTCCAATTTCTACTTTTTAGGGACCATGGCACAAAAACAAGATCTTTGTTCTTTTTTCCCTCGGGCTGATCACCTGCTGCTCTCGTCCTACCCACCTGAAGGCTCCAAGGCCTCCTCAGTGACATCAGAGCCTGTCGCCATGGACATGGGCAATGAGGTCAGATGGAGGGATGCGGGCGGCTGCAGGCAGGGAAGGTGAAGAGCTGAGATGAGGAGGGCAGGGTTTCAGGAATGGAGCCTGAGAGGCAGAAGAAGGGGCTCAGAGAACTGCAACGTCATAGCCAGCCAGCTTCCCAAATGGGGACAGCAGATTCCTCACTGTCTGTGTGAGCAGCGCCCTGACCGGTGTAAGCGCACGGGAGCCTGATTGCCTATTCCGAGCTGCCTCTACTTGTAATTTGTTGGCTCAGAGGTCGAAATGAAGTCCTGAGGAAGACGGATTTCCTAGTGGCCATTCCTTGGGGATGGAGCTCTCGAAAGCAATTGGTCTAAATTTCAGCCTGGCTTGGGCTTGAAATTCCCGCTGGGGGTGGGGACAGCTCACAGGGCAGGAAGAGTAGCAACGCCAGAGCCCAGTGAGGGTACAGGGCTTTGGGGGATACTATAAGTTCACAGAGCCGGGGGCTGCTGACCCTCTCCCAAGAGGGCCAGAGGGAGTCCTTGGAGCCTCAGGGAGCAAGCAAAGATGACACTTTATAAATCACTGGCTCCCTCTTCAAAATGGACTTTAACCTCCCTAGCTTTGCTTTTGAATTTATTAGTGATTTCATTTCCTTGGATAATAATTCATCACCTCATTCCCAATCCAAAGGAGCAGTGCTGACCCAGAAGCGGAATACACATTTGTACCTTAAAGTGACACTTTTCCAGCTGTGTCATCTTCCAATCACAGCCCCAGCCCTGAGTCAGGGGCGTGCCCACGTGCCCTGGGTCTACGGGCCCTGGCAGGTGCGGACCGTGGAGGATGGCCCAGCCAGCCTGTGGGTCCCCTCCAAGGTGCTCCCGGGGGCGCTCCAGCTGCCTGATGCTCGGCACGCCAGGGCTGTCTTCAGGGCCTGAGCCTCACTATTGTGAGGTGAGACAGCTGCAAACTGGGGTGAGGCAGAGCTGCTCTGCAGAGGCCTAGATAACCGCTGCTGGCAGGCGCCCCCATGTCAGCATCACTGGAGGATCTATAAAAGCTGTTCTGCTCTCAGCTCAAGTGGGAGCCTGGTGGATGCCCTTCTAGAAAATGAAATCCGCTCTGGCTCTGCCAAGGAGGAAAGCTCCACGGACACGGGCAGGGCGTTGCTCTGTCCCTGGGAAACTTCTTCCTCCAGACCCTGGCCCTTGCACATTGTGGGAGACCCTGTCCCACTCCTGGCCTATCAGTGGCACGTACATCATTTCCTGAGCGCTTCCCGCCAGGTCCTGCTGTGTTTCCTACAGAGGACCAAAGACAGAGCAGCCCCTGCACCTAGGGCTCCAGGAAGTGGCCTGTGCTGGCCCTCAGGCACATCCTGGACACCCGTGATGTGAGGAGGACAGGAGGCTCCTTCAAGCATCCAATTATTAAGGTGCTGAGGGCTGGCTGCTCACTCTGTATTGCTGAGTTCCCCACCCCACCCACAGGAGTGCCTTTGTTATTTACTGCTCCATTCTCCAGAGAGGCATGCTGAGGCCCTCAGACTCTGTTGGACTCTAACCAGACCCTGTCTACCACAGCAGTGGAACTCAAATGCACGTTAGAGCCACTTGAGGCCCAAGCCAGGCCAATCTCTTTAGAAGCTCAGGAGGTATCAGGGTTCCAGCATGTGGCTAAGTTTGGGAATCGCCACCTGCACTTTGCTGCTCACATAGCATCTCTGGGGCACGTATTAGGCCTGGGTTCCATCCAGACATGGGAAAGCACAGCCTAGTCTGCATTTTATCAAGATCCTCTGGTGACAGCCGTGCACTCACCTCATGGCTGTTGAAATCTCTCACAGAAGCTGCCCCGCCCAGCTGCGGCCTCACTGCCACTTGCCCCCTCCTGCCCCCAACGGTTGCTGAAGACCAGGTTGGCTCACCTGGGTCTGTAGTCTCCCACGTGGATGACAGAAGGGCAGAAAGGAGTGATGACTGGTAAGACCCTGCGCCCAGCCACTCTGCTGAAGCCCCACTGTCTGCCCGCATCGACTTGTGGCAGCAGCTGGCATGGGCCTGCAGGGCTCCTGGCGCCTCCTGCCATGCCTCTGAATCTTATTTGTCAAAATCATAGTAAGTGTCAAGGACTTCGAGGCTAAGCATTTCCTTCAGATCGGTGCTGTGCTTCTGTTAATAGGCAACACCTGTTTCCCCGGCTGGCTGCTGAGAGGAAGGGCAGAATATAGGAAGGTGGGGAGGCAGCCAGATTGTTCAGCTGGGACAGAGTCGCCTCTCCTGAGAGCCAGGGGGAACTGCCCAGGCTAGAGATCTTGGAGATCTCAGTCTTTCTCTAGGCCCTAGGCAGTCTGAGCGCAGGGGCTGTGGGCAGAGCTTCTATCTATGATCAGCCAAGCCCCTCCAGGCACCTGGCTGCATCTCTATGTGAGCACCACAGCAAGCATCACACGCATGCAGGCCTCTTCTCCGCCCAGGAGTCACCCTTCCCAGGTGTCCCCTCCTCCCCTACAGGTTCCTTCCTGTACTGTTCCTATCACCAAACCAGGCTTAGAAAGCAATAAGAAAATACAGCCCTGGGACAGCTGAGCCTTGGTCAGAGGTCAGGGGGTGGACACAAATCAGAAGACTTCCAGAGAAGCACAGGACTTCCCTTGGCCTGGGTAACTGCTCCTGCCAAGCCACCCACTTGACTACTCTGTGAAGAAAATGAAACTTATGAATGTTCCCAGTGCGGTGGCTGGCACATTGTAGGTCCTCAAATAATATTTGTTTATTTATTCATTCATTCAGTACAGAGTCTCGCTATGCAGCTTAGACTCCCCAACACTGAGATTACAGGTGTATGCCATAATGCAGGTTTTGGTGGTCAGCTCAGCACAGGGCCAGCACAGCGTGTGGCACTGGGGATCAAACTCGGGTCCTTGCGCTTGCCAAGCAGGCACCTAGACCACTGAGCTATCTCCCCTCAACGCTTAGGTCCTCAAATAGACACGCATTTACAGATGTGTGCATAAAATCTGAGTAGTTAACGGAGTGTTGTGGTTCTCAAAGTGTGGTCTGTGGACCAGCAGCAGCACCGAAGAACTTGCTACAAGGGCCAACTGCCAGTCCCTGCTCCAGAGGCTCTGGGTAGGCCAGCAATCTGCACTCTGCCAGTGCCCCCTGCCCCCTGTGCTTCTGCGGCATGCTTTATGAGGTGGCACTAATGCTACATATAATAAGGCACCATCACTCTAAACTCGCATTGATCTGGAGGGGAAGCAATACAATACAAATGGTGACAAATGCAATATGAGCAGTGAGAAGAGCTCCTTACACTTACGTGGCCCGTGCTGGAGACCAGCTATAGGGCAAGCATCCATTAACTCTCTCATTCATCCCAACACCTTGAGTGCTAGGTACTGTGCCCACTTAACAGAGGTGGAAACTGAGGCACATAGTAATGCATGGATGGTGGTATGTGAAGGTAAGCATCTGGTTCCTAGGATGAAGGTGCTGTTCCCTCATTTTGTGCAGATAGAGGGTGTGGGAGGAAGTCGGAGTGGCGCGAGGTCCCAGAGCAGGATGGGGCAGGTAGTATTTGGTTAGATCCACACCGCCCAGATGCTTCGTGCCACAGCTGGATCTAGTCAGGGCCTCTGGATTCCCAGCCCAGAGTCCCTTTCCCTGTGCTAGCCGTCTTTGCACCCTGGTGGACCCAGATGTTCCAGCCACATGTTAGGCAGATGTGCCCAGGCCTTGCTTTGCTAAGGCAGCAGCTTCCGCCCTAGAGGTGGACAACTAGGACCCAGGAACCAGGGAAGTCAAAGGTCGGAACCTGGTAGAGTGGGGAGGTTTTTCTGTTTTGGGAAACCGCCTCAGTTCACAGGTGACATGGCGTCACACTCTCAGTGCTCACTTGTGCTGCTTTGCCTCCACAAGTGCAAATGAATGCTGTGCTGCACTATTGTTTATTCACTATCTGCATTACTCGCCAGACCTTTAGCTCCGTGATGGCAAAAGCTGTATCTGTTGCAACACAGGGAATTCCTAATGTGACAGCTGGCACCCAGTATGCAAATGATATTTGTTAAATGAATGAATCAATCAAAATATCAATGAATAAATGAGTGAATGAATGAGTAAATGAATGAGTGAATGAGTGAGTGAATGAGTGAATGAATGAATGAATGAATGAATTAGTGCCAGCACACTCACTCCTCCTCAGACGCTGTGATATTCATTGCCACATCTGTTGTCCTTCTAGAAATAAACCCTTCAGGGCCATCCACAATCTTACTCATCTCTGAGTGCACCATCCTGTGAACAACGTCTGGCTTTATTTATTTACTTATTTATTTGCTGAGTTGAACCCAATGAAAAGCTAAAGTCCAGCGGGTCCTGTTGTTAGAAAGATCATTATCTGGGCACCAGGAAAATACTGCACCAGATTTTCACAGGTTTTCCATTTTCATGAAAAGTTTCCGTGACCCTACATCATGACTCCCTGAAGTCAGGACCAAGGAATCTGTTCCCGAGGCATCCTCGGGCTCTGAGCAGAGAGCGACGCTTCACCTCCCAGGCAGCTGAGTCCACAGGGTGGAGAGGTGGAAGCTTCCAGGTAAACAACTCCAGCTGAGCGGCTCCACTTAACCCTCCTCTTTGTATACCTAAGATTGCAAGTCAACTCTCAATTAACCTCTTCTCCCGGGTCCTGCTCTATGCAGGTTTTCTTCCAAAGGTAGGAATGCTATTTTAGGATTACCTCTGCTACTGCATTGATCCCAAACCAGAACAGGCCAGAGCTCTTCCTGAGTGAGAAAAAAATATATATGGTCACAGCCACCCCTGACTATGAAATGCCATGATGGGAGACAGGGATGGGCAGTGTCCCTGGCCCAGGTCGTGGGCCCCATCCAACCTCCGGATCTTCCCACTCTTGTCCACAAATAGCTGCAGGGAGGCACAATGCTCTGGGCTCTCAATCCTATAATCCAGGGCCTCTTTCCCTCTCCACTCCTTTGGCTCTGCCCAGTTCCTGGCCAGCTCGCAGCCAGCTTGGGCAGGTGACATGGCGCCACCTTGTCATACAAAAGCACAGGCAGCTGGGCCCGGCGAGGTCTATATTTGGAGCATTACTAAGCTCATATCCCAATTTTATTTTTATCCTAGACTAATTTTTTTTCATGAATTAAAAGGCCAGGTAGTTCTGTTCAGAGCGCCTGCTGGAAAAGGGTGGGGATGGGGTGAGGAAGAGGACAGGAAGCCGAGAGAGATGATACAGATAGAGAGGACGCATGGCAGGTCACCCCACTCCCGAAAAGCAATGCAAAAGCTCTGCTCTTGGGAGAGACGCACTTTACAGACATATTGATCTGCTTTGGCCTGTGCCCTCTTTCTATTCATGAGGCAGTAACTTCGAGATTCTCCGAACTGCTCTGGCTCTGTGCTCACTAAGTAGAAACTGTGAGGGCCCTGTTTCTCCTCCAGGCAGTCAAAGTATGATTGGAGATCTGGGAGAAGGAGAAACGGAGGATGGGTAAATGGTGATGTATGCCTGCAGGAATATTATGCACTCGTTAAAAATATTTAAGCAAAGTGTATTAATGACATTGGAAATGTGCCCCCAAATAAATCATGACTTAAAACTACATATTCAGTGCATGCCAGAGACTATATGTGCCCAGAAGGCTAAAAAGAAGCTTATCAGAAATTTTCTTCTTTGCACATGTCTTTTTCATATTCCCTACAATGTGCCTGTCTAGTTTAATTTTTCATTTAAATTTGAAGTTAAAAAAAATAAGACATTCCCATGTGCAAATAAATTCTAATTATACAGAAAAGCAAATTCAAATTATGTAGAAATGGAAGCCATACCCCACCATCACGCCTGTTAATCACTTGGTCTGCCATCTCCTGAGCCTTCCACTACATATACGTTTGTGGATGGAAACCACACACCTACAAGTTAAGCATCTCTTAGCCAAAATTGCCTGGGACTAGAAGTGTTTCCAATTTTGGAATACTTACACGTATATAATGAGATATCCTGGGGATGGGACCTGTGTTTAAATACAAAATTCACTTAGGTTCCATATTCAGCATCTCCACATAGCTGAAGATAATTTTATGCAGCGTTTAGTACACCTGCATCTTGCCTGCAACCTGTCACGTGAAACCAGGGATGGGCAGAACTTTCTTCTGTGACATCATGTTGGTGCTCAAAAAGTTTCAGATCTTGTAGCAGGTATGGTAGCACAGGCCTGCTGAGGCAGGGAGGGCCAAACGTTTAGTCCCCACCTGGCCAACTCACAGACATAGTGAGACCCTCTCTCTCTCTCAAACACAAAAGGGCTGCAGACACAACTTCATGGGAGAGCCTTGGTTCAGTTCCCTGTGCAACAGAACCAAAGTGTCCGATTTGGAGCCAGTTTCCATTTTGCGCTTTCAAATTAGGGCTGCTTGGCCTATGTGTTGAGCACCAGCAAAACGTATACGCGCTTCAGGGAAAGACAGCAGGGTGTTTTTCTCAGCAGATGATGTTCCCTCATGTGGGTGGCCCTGGAGGATGTCATATATTACAGAAAACCCATTACACCACTGGCCTTTAGGAAAGAAATTGAAAATACATGTGCAGCCACCTCAGTGACCAAAGTTACCCAAGCAGCAGCTCGCCACACTAATAAATGTCTGAAGCAGACGGCCACCACTTTGAGCATATCTGGTCATTGTAGAGGCCAAAGGTAACTGACATTAATCTCATGATATTGCCGTAAATTTAGTATTAAGCTATTTATGCAAGTTATTCTCTTCCTGAAATATATGTATATATATTTATATATAATATATATTATATATATATATGCTTATTTGGTGGGCACTGCATATACAAATATTAATTTAAACACTACAGTTTTTACAAAGCAATCAAATTTTGCATGCACATAGTATAGTTTGTGCTGTGTTAGGCACAATAGGCTACCTTTCTTTTTTTTTAATTTATGTGTTTGGTACAAGGCCTCACTATGCTGCTGGGATGCATAGTGATCCTCCTGCTTTTAGCCTCCCCAGCACTGGGATTATAGCTGTGTGCCACCATACTAGTCTCCATGGATGGATCAGCGTGCCCAGTGGCAGAGCCAGTGTGGCCTCTGATATCAGAGTAGTCTAATTTTCATATGAAAACACCTCTAATCATTTTTTGTGAAAATAATTTGCACTTGCAGATGGGATTGGAAAGTAGGGAAAGTGTCCCAAATTCCCCAGGAAGTCCACTGGCATCACAAGGGTCTCCATAGGGGGAGCCAGGTGGGTCAGAGCCCAAATGAGTTGTGGCCAGGGCCCTGGGGCTGCTGGCAGGAGGGGCATGGCTGGGGCAGTCTCTGCACATGCCGAGAGGAACTGCCAAGCTCCTTCTGGAAGCTTCCAGAGAGGCACAGAACTCTGCTGACAGGCTGGTTTAACCCTACAAGATCTAAGAAGATAAATATATTAGTTTTTTGTAGAGTAGAGATTGAACCCTGGGCCTAAGCTACAATGATAGCTTTTTTCTTTAATGTATTTAGTTTTGAGACAGGATCTTGCTAAATCTTAAAGTTGCTCTGTGTGGCCTTGAAGTTGTGAGCCTCCTACCTCAGCCTTGAAGGGCGCTGGAGTGACAGGCACCCAGCCAACCCATAGTGTCGTTGTAGGTTCCCACACTGTGGCTGTCTGTCATGGGCACAATGAGAAACTCACAACCTGATCTCAGACTCTTTTCTCAGGCCCTTGCACGAGAGAACTCATCCCCATGTTGCCTGGCTTCCACACCAGGACTAGCTACATATTTTACTTCTGTCATCAGAAATGCAGTCTTTAAAAATAGGCAAACATCTTCACAAGGCTGAGAGCATGTCACTCCACAGATACTTGCCCAAGGCTGCCGTGTGCCAGGCCCTGCAGTAGCAGGTGGGGGCTATCTATGTGCCCGGGAGACTGCTGCCCTTGGAGAGCGTAGGTTCCAGCAGCCCTGGCTGGGGCACAGACAGTAAACGTGACATGTAAGATATGAATGAGTTGCAGTGACATGCAGTGGAGCCTACAGGATGTGTAAATAAAGTGCTAGTGTTGCTCATATTTATTTCTATAGTCATCACTTAGGGCACACTCTGTGTCAGGCTCTATGTCCAAGTATTAGACTTCTTAATCCTTATTATAATGATTATCCCATTTTACAGAAAGAAAACTGAGGCATAGAAAGGGAAGGTAATGCGTGCAAGGTGTGATGTCTACTGGCCAGTGGCAAAGAGACCAGTAGGACTGTGCCCCTAGTCTGTTTTTTTTTTTTTTTTTTTTGTCTTTTTGAGACAGAGTCTCGCTGTACAGTTCAGGCTGGCCTTGAGCTCACTTTTGTAGCCCACACTGGTCTCGAACTCTCACCAATCCTCCTGCCTCAGCCTCCCGAGTGCTGGGATTAACAGGCGTGCACCACCACGCCCGGCTCCTAGTCTGTGTTTTGATCCTCCATGCAGAGCTGCCTGGTGTTTCAGTAAAAAACTCAAGATGATAAAGCAGCCAGCCATGCAGGTCTTGGTGGGAAAGACATGCCAGCCAGAAGGAACAGCTCGTGTCAAGGTCCTAAGGCAGGGGATGCCGGGGTTGCCTGGCCTCACCGGCAAGGCAGGTTCTGGGGCTGAAGTGAGGTGGCCAGGGATTGGGAAGAGTGGGCAGAGCAGTGGTGGGGATGGGATTCTGGTTCTAGGGGTTTTAGCAAGGGTGGCTCCCCCTAACGCTGTGTTGCCAATGGTCAGAGTGGAGCAGGATCCCAGCCGGTGGGGGCTCAGCCAGACCAGGGGCCACAGCAGTGAAGAACAGTGATGGTGCCCAAGCAGCCTGAACAGGGTCCCAGATGATGGGATAGGCATGACAGACCCATCCATTCGGCCTGTGGAAGGGACTGGAAGGACTGCGTGTGTAGCTCTGCACAAAACGCTGACTTCCACAGGCATGGCGACCCGCTCTGAGGATGAAATCCCACCCTCCCCAGGTAGAATGACAGCAACTATCTGCTCTGGAGATGTTCTATCCAAGCCGAAGGGCTTTCCAAAGATGGGTTAGCTGGAATGACAATGCTAGTTGGATGCTTCTCAGACCCAGGCTGAAAACCCACTTAGCAAGTCAAGAGACATACTACAGAACCCAAAGAGTTCAAGGCCCAGACCCAAGTGGACATCGTGAAAGCCAGGGCAGAAGTAGACAGGAAGATTTCCAAGGGCTCCCTAGTGGGCCGTTGGAAGCACATGTCTCACACACCCCCAGCTCCACCCTGTCTGTCATAGGGCCACACCCAGCTTCTGCCCAGGAAAACATTAATATGTTTGAGTAGGAATTGGTCGGTCACATCTCCGAGCTGCTGTCCTCCAGGGGGCAGGGTGGGGGTTGTAGATGATTTTTCAATTGTTACACAGGCAGTTTCCTAGCACCTCAAGTTCTCTGCAAGAGAAGGGGGAAGATAGGGGTGGGGAAAAAGATGAATTCAAATGAAACCCAGGCAGAAGAATCTCATCATGCCGAAGATACTTAAAATTCCCCTCCCGTCAACACCGAGCTCCAAGAATTCTGATTGTGGCAGAGAAAACACAGCCAGTGAAGGCAGCACAAAATAGTACGAAAATAGAGAGCTCAGCGTAGAGACACAGAGCTGCACCGTCTCACGGTCGCTGCCTACATTGGCGGAACATAAGGCTTGGTGGTAAGGCCTGCCAAGGAAATTAATGGATATTAATACCAAGTTCGTGAAACCCTGTGTGAAAGAACCCTGTTGCCTTCTTTCCCTGAAAATAAGACCCAGTCAGAAAATCATCAGCTTTGAAAGCTAGAGACTTAAAAGTCTGTGCCGGTCAGCCTGTCCTGGCCTTGGATGGTGTCACTGTTCTCTCGATGTTTGTCCACTCTGAGAAGCAGCTACAGCACAGGTGGCCTTATCGGGGCTGGCATTTTTGATCTCTGATTTCCAGGGCTGATTATTTCCCAACTAGATCTTATTTTCAGGGCACTGCAGTAGGTATTGCTCTCTACTGAGTTCAAGACACCCCTACTATTTGTCATTCATTCCTTCAGAGGACTGTTTGGTGAATACTTACCAAATGCCACACTTGAGGCACAGAGCACAGGTTCATGGCGTGGCACCATCACCTGTGGCATTTTCTCAGATGCTGCTTATAGTCTTGTGGGCTCTAGGAAGCCACTCTTTTTTTTTTTTTTTCTTTGCAGTATCAAGAACTGAACCCTAGGTCTTCACACTGAGCCCATTTTTATTCTATAGGGTAAGCTCCAGCCAGACTTCAAGTTGAGGTCTTGCCCCAGCTTCTCGGAGAGCTGGATGATAGCCATACACCACCAAACCTCGCCATGACCCCTTTTGATGGCTGTGCAAAGGTCTTGTTGTGAGAATGCAAATCCCAGGCAAGCAACCATCTCTAACACCAGTGTCTCTACTGGGGCAGGAGCCACGTCGCCAGGAACTGTCGTTCTCAGTCTGTCCTCCTTTGGGAGTCATGCTACCCTGCCCTCCAGAACAGGGCCTGGGGGAAAATTTCCACCTCTCAGCTGGCCCTGCCACCAGGATCCGCTTCAGTCTGTGAAGAGGTATCCATACGCCTTTCCCTGTGCACCACACCAGTGCCCGGCACTGCCCTAGAATAGCCTCTCGATAAATATTTGTGAGCCTTCAGGGATATGAACTTCATTAACCTACCAGGCAAGAAGCCAGCTCTCACCTCCAAGTTCTTCTAGACATTTTCCCTCAAATCATTGTCCAGGGAGAGGGGCCCCAAGGCGGGAGCCAGGAAGGTGGGTCCTGGTCTTCCTATGGTGGGCCCACCCAGAGGTCCTCTGCCAGGCCTGCTGTGGCAGCAACTTCCCACCCTAATCATTCGCCATCCCTCCGGCAGCTCCAGAGAAAGCGCTGGAGCCAAAGGCCTTGGTAAATACCTTCTCCCCAGCCTGGCCCTCACCCCCACACCTGACTCCTTCTCGCCAGCCCTGGCTGCTAATGTGAGCCTGATCTACATTTCTGACCACCCTGTCACATGCATCTTGAGCCTCACACTTTGGGTCTAATGGACAGGACAGGTACCCGTGCCTGGGCAGACCCATGCACGCAGTCACGCTCAGTTATAAATATCTATGGAGTGCAATACCAAATAATTGTGGGGCATATTTCACCCTGCCTGTTGAACACATCGCAAGAAAGGAATTGATCCCTGCTGTTTCATTTATTAGATGGTGTAATACCACAAAAATCGTTTCCACAATATCCCAAACTAAATCATTTATTCTTGACAAAAATCCAATAAAGAGCTCAATCCTTCTCCATAGGCAGATAAAGCACAGATTAATGGGGCTGCCTAGATCAAAAAATGCTGGGAAAATGAAAGCAAGATAGGAAGAGAAGGCTCCTTCCTCCTCCTCACTTCCCCAAGGCTGCCTCGGCTCAAGGTTTTATTACAAAAAGCCGCCTAAGTATTACAGGCTAATCCGTAAATCCTGGCCTAGTAAAATATGTGACGGATTTGTAAATTGTGCCCTTTACAAATCTGATTGAACTTTTTTTTCACCAGGAGTTTTTCTTTCTCCTCCTCTTCTCACCTTTGTCCACTCCCAGCTTCCTTGGCTGCATGGGGACCCCCAGCTGGCTTCTCCAGCTGCCTGCACCATTTCTCGTAAACTCAGCTCCTCTGTGACCCTTCTCTGACCTGACTCACAGAGGGTGAAGGCTGTTGGGGGTACAAGAGGCAGAGAAAGTGGTCCTCCTGCTTCAGGGAGCATCTACTGGGAGATCAGAGGCTAGGAGGGTCAGGGCTGGGGTCAGGCATGGCAGGAGTCAGGGCACGGGGCACCAGCCAGGGAAGGGCCTGCAGGAGTGTAGGGTAGCACCCTTCCAGCAGGGAGGGAAGAAGCTAGGCTGCCTTAGAGCCCCTAATGAGCTGGCAGGGAGAGGCTCCCCGGTAGGCACCCTTCCACCCCTTGACTGGAGCCTTAAGTTGCCTCCGGCCTCCCACAGCAGGTAGTACCCAGGATCCAACCAGGGCACCCACCCACACCCTCTTCTGTGTGCACCCCCCAGGGGACCCACTGTCTCAGTGTGCCCTAGACCAACTGGGGCTCCAGAGAACAGGACATGTGGTGACAAAGCTAGCAAAATCCCAAGCACACCAAGACGAGTCACCTGCCCTGTCCTTGCTGCCTTAAGCTATGTCCAACTGAAGAGGGGAGCCGAGGGGAGCCAAGCCCTCGGGTGGTCTTCCAGCTTCATCTGCCTTGAGCCACCTTCTGTGCAGAAGCAGAAAAGCAGAGCTGGCGATGCCCATTTTGTAGGATACGGGTGCTCATGAGAGACAGAACGTGAGGGAGGCACCCGGCACTGAGTGAGTGCTGGCGATGTGACCAGTGACGTCGGAACACATCTCCTTGCCTGAGACCATGGAAAAAGCCTAAGAATGGCAGAAGGGCCACTGAAAGCTGCCAGGGCAACACACTGCCCTCCAGCTCACTGTAGACCCAGCTTAGGCCTGCAGCATGAGCCCTGGCTGGAGCCCAGCTGAGTCTTTAAAGGAGCCAGTAAAGCACGCAGCTGGCAAGCAGCCAGAGCCTGGACCAGCCCCCCTCATCCCACTGCACCCTATGCTGTGCATCATTTTGAGCCTGTGAGGATGCACCGCAGTGCCCCAGCAGAATGAGTACTTCCTCTTCTCTGGGACTCACAAAGGCGGAGAAAGGGTGAGCTGGAATGGTTGGTCCCAGCCCCTCCCATATTGAGGCCTATTCCACATGGAGACAGAGCTGGAGAGAAGCAAGGAGAGGTAAAGGTCCTGGGGCCAGCTGTCCACAGTGGTGCTTTGCAGGTTTATAGAAATGCAGTAAAACAGTAACAGCACCAAGAACCAGACAGCTGCTCTCTCAGTCCCCTCTCATTTCTATCACCAGGCCAGGATAGAATTGTCCCGAAAATGCCAGAGCAATGCCTATAGGATGTGTTTAAGCTGTATCTCAAAGGAGGACTGCAGAGCAAGAAGCAAAAAGTCTCTTTCCAGAGGTGGGCCTCTCCGCAGAGGTGATGGGTGCGCCAGGGCCATAGGGTGGTGACATTACAGCCTGCTTGGCCTGCAGTTCCAGACCTGAGAGGTGGGTCCAGGCTCAGAGGAGATGAAAGCCCCTGCCCTGGGTGGCCCGGCACCCATAAGAACCACCTTAATCCCACACTGGGCAACAAATGAAAGGCAGAGGCTGCATGGGACAAGAGACTAGGGCAGCTTCAGGAGCAATGTGTCAATAGGATATTTGTTTCCCAAGAACATTCTAGAATAAGTGGAGCTCCTATCTGCTGTGTTTCTGAAAGCAGAAGGGCATAAAGTATGATCTCAGCTGCCTCTCTACAGCCAGAGCCTTCCTCTTCGACCCTGGAACCACTCTTGGTGCTTGGTGCTCTTGGCTCATTAGCTTTCATCCCTGGGGTGCCTGCTGAGGCTCATTCTTGCATCCTGGTATCTAGGCTGCCAGCCAGAGAACCACACATTGTGCCTTTCCTTTTCTCTGACTACAGCCGGAGGCATTTAGAAAATGTTGGGACCACTACCAGGACACAATGTCCCCGGAAGCATCCCTGGCCTGTTTGATCCTTGGCCTCAAGAGGCAGTGACTTAGGCTGTGTCAATGATGAGTGCCTGGCACTGCAGGTCTGGGGTGATGAGTGCTGGGCAGTTCTCTGAGCACCAGGGCAGCCTGTGCCCAGTAAGGGAGGGGCCGAGGCCCTGTGCTCTTTTGTGTGCGTGGAGGTGAAGGAAATCAATGCAGATCAAGCACTGAAGCATGTGAAGAATTGCTATTTTTCTATTCTGAGGCTGAGGAGGGACTGCATGAAACAAGGGTCCAAGGAAGGGGACCCCCATTCAGCTGATGCTCAGCTGCCACCTACCATCCAAACACCCAGGTTATTAAACCATGTGAGATGGGGGGTCTTGGTTGGAGCTAACCTAGGGTCTCCCTAGTGACCCCCAACCCTTCCCCAGGCCCATACTGCCTCATGGACCAAGGATGTGGAGGCCTATAGAATAATGCTGTCTAGGATGTTCAGATTCAGCTCCATCATGGAGAATCTTAAAGGGAAGGAGGGCTTTGAGTAGACCCAAGAAATACAAGCAGCAGCTGCCCCACCAACGCTTGTCCACCTGGGGCTTGGTCACTCTGATCTTCCCTAATCCCTGGGGTGTCCACCCCTGCGATCCCAGATCAAGAAGCAGAGATCAGGCCGCGAAGGGTCCTGCCAGACTTGCTTCTACCATTGCCCGTGGGACCACAGGATGTGATGGGAGGGGGGCGGTGGGCCAGAGGAAACCCATCAGGTCAGGGAGAACAGCTCAGGAACTTCTTATTTATTGGCCTCCTCCAGTCCCACAATCACAGATTCTGCTCAATATTTTATTCCTGTTGCACCTGCTCAGGAGCAGAGCTGCAGGCATTTTTGATAAATGGATTGAAAGGTTTGTCTAGTTCTGCGGAAGCTTCTCTATGAGCCTCTGTATCATCCACTGAAATTATATTTCCCATCTTCCTACAGTGATTTCTTTCCCCTGGCTCCCCCTTCCTCCCCGCTAATCCTAAGGCCCTGTCTCCCCCTTCACACCCAGGCATGCACGTATGATGTGCCAAGATGCCCATGGCGGTGTACTCACAGGCTCAGCTGCCCACACAGCCCCGCAGGACACCAGCGCACAGCCAGCCAAGGAGCAAGGCCGCCCAGGCCCGCGGAAGCACACACGCCAGCCGCACGCACGCACACGCGGAGATGCCCGCGGGAGCGGCTGCTGGCGTCTAAAATGCTCCTGCTGTGCCTTCTCAGCTCCTCTGACCCCAGGAAGGGCAGCAGAAGGCACAGAATCTCTTGGGCACAAACGAAGCCCAAGGGAAAGGATGGGTAGATGCCAAGAGGGAGAAGCTGCCCCCGGGGATCCTTGCAGGAGCCCCCGTTGCGCTCCGGGAGGCGCTGCCCCTCTCAGCGGGGCCTCCTCCAGCTTTCCTTCTTCTTCCCCGCCTGCTGGGCTCTGTCGGCCACGCTGGGCCAGCTGGAGGCTTTAACTATCCACATCTGAAACAGCTCAGGAGCTGTGCCTGGCCGCCAGCCGGTTCCGTAAATAACTTGCAGGCCTGGCTCCTAGCCCTCCTGGTGACGTCATTGGCCACTGGCCCAGCGATGAAGTCACAGGCTTCCCTTCCCAGGGCGCTCCCGGTGCAGCTAGAAGCCCGCTTCTGCTGGGACCCCGCCTGTCTGCACCCTTCTTGCTCCCACCTGGCCCGCAGTGGTTGTGGGTTCCCCGCCACCTGGGACCCGCTACACGGCAATGCCAGACACCTTCAGCCTCCTTGTCGCCAGGGGCGGACCACTTTCCAATTTTTCCATCTCCCCACGGCCTTCCGCTGTGCCTATCATGTTCTCCTTCCCAGATGATAGTGTGATGGGGGGGAGGGGGAGGGGCTGGCGCCTTACCACCTCCACCTAGGTTTAAGTCCCGGCTGAGTGACCCTGACAAAATGCCTCCCCTCTCTGTGCTGTGACAAGAGGATACTTCTCAAGGGTGGTTGCTAGATTTACGTAGCTTCACGCCTGTAACACAAAGGGCCTGGCGTGTTCCCCCGACTCACGCTCACACACCTGTGTTTAGGGGAGGGACAGCATTAGTTCCTGCATTTTGTGCCCTATCCTGGCAGAAGTGGATCTGGATGACTCCTATTTGTGGCACCTGCTTCCCCACAGCTGCCCAAAGCTACCATGTTCCCCGGTGGGCTCCACTTTCTGTTCCAGTGGTGTCTCCTTTCAAAAAGGACACCATGGAAACCACATGACCAACAGCCCCCATCGCAGGTTGACCCTCCAGAGCCTGTGGCCAGGAATCCAGATGCGCGTGTTTAAGGAGCACACACAGGAGGACGTGGAGAAATAAAACCTCTCTGCATTCGAGGGCGGGGAAGGTCCACTGTTGTTGTTTTTGTCCACCCGCTATTCTGGCCTGGGTGCTGTCTGGTGCAATAGCCAGCGCCACATGTAACTGTAGACCTCAGGCACCTGCCTGGTCAGGAGCCGGGAGAAGTACAAGCCGGATTCCGAAGTCTCTGTTTGACAAAGAAAACGGAAAGTATCTCATGAGTAATTCTCTTATGTTCATTACATGCTGAACTGATAATATTGTTCATATGTCAGGTTAAATAAAATATGTTATGGCAAATAATCTCACCTGTTCTTTTTGCTTTTACAGTGTGGTTACTAGATGATTTAAAACTACTTTTGGGGTCGGTGTTTTATGTCTGTTGGATAGCTCTGGTGTGTTTTGAAAATTATTCATTGATCGCCCCAACCTGAGGGTCCTTCGTAGCTTCGGAGGTGAGGGCTGCTGCTTCAGGCCAATGTAGCACAGCGCCAGGGGTAGGATTTTGAGGCCATGGGGCAGCCAGTTCATGTGGAGTCCCTGCCCGCCCACCAGCCCACTCTTCAGCTTTGATGTTTCAGGAGGAGTTCCCAAAGGGCACCCTCAGTTCATCACACCCTCGGTCCTACGCCCTCTCTGGAGTATTGCTGTCACATCTCCATGCTTTTTCTCCTCCTGAACCCCTTCCTAGCAGTCTTGCTTCTCTCCCTTCGCTTGCTCATCTTTTCAAGCCAAGAATGAAAGCCACCTCTTTCATAAAGCTCTCCCAGGCTCCTTCCATGAACGAATGGGTGATGGAATGAACCTTAGGGCCCCTGAATACTTCGTTCAAAATATAACAAGATGGTGTATCAGAACCTGCCCTGGGAGGAAGCACTCTGCACCAGGCCATCGCTATTCAAATAAATCCCCAGGACAGCTTTACCAGGAGCTGCCAGGATTACTCTTATTTGCTATATTAGGAAGCAAAGGCAGAGAGAGGTAAAACAGCTTGCCCAAGCAAGCAGAGTTTACGAGCAGAGGTGGTGGCATTTCAGACAACAGAGCTAGCTTAGCTCATGTTCTGTCTGCCAGGCCAAAGGCCCTTGTCACCCTTAGTGCCATTCTGTGTCTCCCCCACCCGAGACACACGCACTATGCGGGAGCTGGGGGTTTAGCTCATCTTCCGCATCAATCCCACAGCACCCAGCCAAGGCACACAGTAGGTGCCTGACCGAGATCAGTATCGAATGATTTGCTTCTGGAAGCCCGCATTTCCACTGTCCTTTTGCAGCGCCTGCCTGGCCACCCTCACATTCCCTCCACTGAGCTCGGCCTGTGCAGACCCCCTCGGCCTCTCCTGGGTTCCTCTCCACCTGCTTGGTGCTCGCTTACTGTCACAAGGACCCTGTCAGTTGGGGATTCATTCCTCCAGTTACCACTGCATAAAAACCGAACACTTTTTTTTTTTACGATCTCTGCACATACTGCCCCTTCTTTTATGCAGATCCCGCTGCACTTCCGGGGAATAAATAAATACTGTGTAACTTTTAGTAGCCTTTACTAACTGTAGCCTGCAAGACTCTGAGCTGTAGGGCCTGAGAGCTCTCTGGAATCCCAGATACAGCTGGGTTCTGGGAATTCGGGGTACCTGGAAGATTCTGACCCTAAAGCATGCATCTGACCCTAAAGCTCCCCACTGCTGAGGGTCCCTGGGCTCTCCTCAGCCAGAAGAGCTCCCTTCCATGATCCTCATGGCCCCTGTGACAGGCCCCTTAAGGAGCTATGTGGACCCCTACGGTGCCTACCCCACAGAATAACAGACTCCTTACTATTCTGCCCTTGGCAGCAGCTGGTGCAGAAGCCAGGAAGTTGAGTGCCTCCCCCATGGCCCCAGGGAAGCTGGATTTATGGGTACAGGGCTCTGGGAGGCTGAGCCCCTTCTATCCTCTAGAGTGGGAACCAGGGAGAATTTCCACGAGGCTCCCACGCTGTGCCCTGTGACCCTAGGACAAGTGAGCACCAGACACTGTGACAGTCCTGAGGAAGTGAGACCTCCCTTGCCAAATCTGACCCAGGACCAAACTGTCCCTGCACAATTTCCTCTTACTTATGCCTGCCCACGCAGCCAGTGAGAGGACCCAGCTCTGTCTGGTCTTCATGCTTGCTAATTGGGGATCAAAGGCCCATTAAGAAAACAAGGACATCAGAGAGTCCCACTGAAAGGTTTGTGCAGAGGTCAAGTCTACCCTCTGTCAGAAGGCAGGATGCTCTAATCTGTGGGAAGCAGCAGCCAAATCCATCTGTCAGCTCCATTGTCATTTTGCCTGTTACAAAGGTACATCTCTGCCAAAGGTTGCCTTTCATTTAAAAAAAAAAAAAAAAAAAGTGCCCTATATGGTAAGTGATGATTATAGTAAAAAGTCAGGCCTGCCTTCCCTTCCTTTCCATTCTGCCTGTACTCCAATCCTGGTCACAAAGCTGCCACAGGGCCTCCTTTTGTCCATCTACCATCCTTGGCCTTTGGTTTCCCAAACCCAGGAGTTTGTATCTGCCTTCAGCCTGGAACCAGGGATGGACACAATCATGTCGTTGCTTGAGAGTTATGGGAAGAATGTACTGGGGCAGAGATAGGCCAGTGAAACTACAGGAACACTCAGCCTAGACAGTAGAATTAAACAACAGGTAGATTTTTGGTGTAAGCTGTCCAATGAGGTATTTTGCATACGTTTACACCAAATTTTCCCTTTGCTGTTGAGAGGGCGGCTGCACTGCAGGACATCACAGGCAGGCAAGGGTATGGTAGGCTACCCGCCCCCTGGAACCAAGCATATACTTGGTGGCTGACATCACAGGAGTCCTGAGCCTCCAAAGCCCCTAGAACTGGACTTCAGGAAGGAACAGGCATGTCCAGCCTCCTGGGTGTCTTGGTCTTGACACCCAATCCTAGCTAGCTCTGCACTACATGTTCAGCCTTCTGGAAAGGTATGCGGGGCTCTGTAGGCCATCTGCCTATGGGGGAGAACTGTGGCCCCCACAACCCAGGGAAGCCTTTAGTTCAGTCAGTGAGAGGGATCCCTGGGTCCAGGAGATCATGGGAAAAGCCACTCTCCTGGATGGAAGGATGGAGCTGCCCTTCCTTTCTGGCCCGGAAAATGCCTCTTCCTCCAAGCGGCAGAAGAGAAACTCAAGAGTGTTTCTATATCTGGGGCTTCACAAGCACTGCATCTCACCCCCATCTCACTGCTCCTCGCCCTGTGCAAAAATGTTCCTGGAGATGGAACAGCTATCTCTGAGATAATTGCTTAATTAGGGGAAAATTACTTAAATTTCAGCAGCAGCAGCAGCAGCAGCAGCAGCAGCAGCCCTGCGCTCTTCTGGCCATAAAAGCTTCTGAGCCCAGTTCCCTTAGAGAGGAGACGCTGCCCACGCCATTTTCACAGCTTCTTCTCCAAGGGGAGGTGTCAGGGGGCCTTTACACCACACACACACACAGAGCGCTACACACACACCACCCTCACCGCCAGCCGAGCCGGGCTCTGCTAGACACCAGCAAGCTTGGGCTTTTCTTGAAGATGAGAGGTGACACATGTCATAGACTAAACACTTGTGTCCCCTCCAGACTCATATGGCAAAGCTCTAACCTCCATGTCACAGTTAGAGATGCAGCCACCAGGAGGGTGAGGTGCAGACTCACACTGAGGGTCCCTAAAGCAAGAGCTCTCCTCCACTGCGCCCCACTGTACAGACACAGTGAGAAGGTGACAGCCCATAGCCCAGGGGGACAGAAGGCCCTTGTCAAGATGCAACAGCGCTGCTCCCAGACTCAGACTTTAGCCTTCAAAACACTGAGAAGTCCTCATCTGTCATTTAAGCCCTGGGCCCCTGGTATTTTCTTAAGCAGCCCAAGCTCAGCCCATATACTTCCTGTGAAGAGCCTGATAGTAATCACTTCATCATAATCCCTCCTGTACCTCCTCCACTAGCCAGGGCCACAGAACAGCCACCGACAGTGGCGTGACCCCAGGTGTGCACCGCTGGAGCATGAGCTAACTGGGATTGTGAAACTTAGTCCTGGTTTAAAAAATTCAGGACCCAAGCTTAAAATAAAGGGAGATAGTTTATTTGGAGATGGAAGAGTGGTGGAAGAGCCACTGCAGAAGGGCACTGGCATCAGCAGTGAATACCTGTGAGGTTTTGTCAGCAGGTTTCTTAAGTCGTGTCCCTGCCTCCACACTCCCGTTGGGCACCACAATTTGTCTCCATCTGACTGGCTCTCCTTTTGTGCCTATCTGGTATACTGATATCTTGTGACAATGTACATACATGTATAAATGTATGTATAGGCATGTAGCTTATATATATATATTTTTTTAATTTTAATTTTTATTTATTTATTTTTTTACATAGCTGCCCCTTATCTTCTTTACATTTCCTCAGGTGAGGGAGGCTAGTTACCCCTGTCTTTCAGGTTCCTGGCTACATCTGTGTTTTGCCTGTCAACTCTTCCTGCTAAATTCTTGTTATTTTGTTACTGGGCACCTG
This sequence comes from Myocastor coypus, assembly GCA_004027025.1. Lineage (NCBI taxonomy): Eukaryota > Metazoa > Chordata > Mammalia > Rodentia > Myocastoridae > Myocastor > Myocastor coypus. Next base: position 26,118 of record PVJA010000006.1, on the reverse strand, counting down.
GCACCTTCTCTGGCCGGGTTTTTTTTTTTTTCTCTTTTTTCTTTTTTGGCGGGACCAAGGTTCAAACTCACAACCTTGCACTTGCCGGGGAGGCACTTATGCCACAGAACTATCTCACCATTGTTCACCCTTATCTTTCTAATTGCTTGGAGTCTAATTGCTTGGAGGCAGAAGCTGCCTTTTACTAAGATTTCCTAATTTCTTTAACAAAGCTCAAGCAGCCCCTGTTATATTCTTTCTCCTGCCTATGACACCCTTTCCTTACAATGGTACTGCTTGGAGCTGTGTTCCAAGAAGACTTCCTCAAAACAGATGATGGGCAGACTGGGCCTCAAACTAGAGTGCGCCAATGAAGTCCACGGTGGAGCCTGTGGATGCAGCTTCTGGGACTGAGCCGGGGTCCTCATCTCAGTGAATGAGAACCTAGAGGAGCAGCGCACCTCCTCTGCAGGCCCTCGGCTTCAAAGCTCTCACGGTTTCTGAGTCAGTTTCAGGGGGTAGATGTTCTTGGTAAATGTTCTTGGGCCAGGTACTGAGCTCCCCAAGTTTCTGCTTTCTCACCTCCACATTGACAATCTTGGTACTGAATGGACAGAGTGATGGACCACAGGCACTGTGTCCAGGTTCTTAGAATCCTGAGCAAAGACCTGAGCTGGGTACTCAGAAGAGCATCAAGGGTAAGATTTATTGACAGCAAAAGTACCCTCCTCTGGCTGGGAAGAGGCCACTGAGGTGAGCTCTGGTCCCCTGGGGTGGGCTCTGGGGTTCCTAAAGCTGTTGGGGTCATAGAGGATCCACAGTGGGGGATTGGCGAAGTCACAGCCCAGGGGTACTGGGCTTGGGCTGCCCATCAGGAGGGGCATGTTAAACAACATAAGGCTTTAAAAGAACTCTCAGGGCATCCAAAGCCCCGGCCATAGGCAAGGTAGAGCCTGATGTGGAGATGGGATCTAGTTTTGGCTTTGTGAGTGCCTGGGGTCCAAGTGGCCTTGATCTGTGGGCTTCCTAACATTCTGGTAAAGTCATCCTTGCTCTGCCCTGTCTGGCTTCTCAGCTGGCATTACCCAGCTTTCTGTCGTTTACTTGGCCTTGAGCTACTCCAACTCCTATCTTTGTCCCCAGGGTCATGGAGGCATTGCACAGAACAGTGAGGGTGAGCCTGAATCTGTCCTGCAGTCAATGCTGCCAGCTTGTAAAGAATGAGTGGGGGCCTCAGTGTTTGGCCCCCAACTGGTCTGAGAGTCCTCAGGCCAGACTGGATCCCTGCGGGAAGGAGACATGGGCCATGTGAGGGGTCTGTAGGACGCCAGTCTCCTCTCCCCAACTTTGCCACCATCCTTTCTTTCCTTCTGATTGCACACCTGGGTGCCTGCTGAGTCCTGTGCAGGACCAGAGAGAGCGCAGCAGAAAGCCACAGGGGCGGGGGCCTCTGTCAGTTGTCCCCTCTTCCCGACGGAGGCAGGAGCTGGCCTGGGCAAGTTGCCTCACCCCAACAGCAGCCCTGGGCTTGTCGTGTACCTCCTTCCCTTCTCCCTGCAGCCTTTTTTGCCCATAGGAGGCAGAAGAGAAAGCTCAGGGTCACCTGGTCTCTGGGGAGTCCTGCCACATGTGTTCAGTCTTGCTTTTCTTTCTAAGCCACCTCCCCCACCCACCCACCCTATGTCTCTAGACAGGGCCACCCAGCCAGAGCCACTACCCTGCCCTCTGGGAACACAAGGAACCTCCTTTAAAGTCACAATGGGCTTGGAAGGAAACCTGGTCTGAAGGGAGTGGTCAGCACCGTGACTGGGCTTTAGCACCAGGTGTCCATGCCAGAATTTCTACCAGGAGCATCAGCCATGTGCATATTTGCTGGCTACAAAGTGCAGAGAGAGGTTGGTAACAGGACTTGTGGGACACAGGGATGCAGGTTTTGGGGTAGAAAGAGCACCTGCAATTACCCCTGCACTAGGAAATAGGTGAGGAGTCTGTAGGCTCCTCCCTTTGCTTACCTGCTGCCCGTGGCAGCCCTCACCAGGTCCTGCATGTGGCAGAGCCCAAGAAGAGCGACTAACTGTGGCTCTGCCCAAGGTTGTTTCTCCACTGGTCCCAGGAGACAGGTATCTCCCTCCTGCAGGGATCCAGTCTGGCCTGAGGACTGTAAGGCCAGTTGGGGCAGGGATTGTTCCAACAGGGGCATTGGTCCTGAGGGAGGCTTTCTATTATAATGCCTGGACTGCAAATCAGAGGCCAGAAACAGGGTCCTATAACCTCCCCCTCAAGTCACAGAAACCAGATCTGTCCCAGCTGCGCTAGTTCTAGACCTGAGCTACTGCTATAGTCCTAGACCTTGAAAGCTCCTGACCTTGGAATCCAGGCCTACCTGGAACTGTGCTGGCTGGCTGCCTAGCCCTGAAGCCACCTTGTCTGAGGCAGGGCGCTAGTGGGGTCTCAACACACTGCTCGTCTATGCTACAGGCTCAGCTGGAGCTCTCACCCCAACCCAGCTTTCGGCTCCTACCCCATTCCCCTGGGACTTCAACCCTATCGGGGTATCCTGCATCCAGGTCCTCTGCTTTGCACTTCCTTGGACTTCAGCTCCTCCGAGACTGTGTCATCACCCTGCCACCTGCTCCCCATAGCCCAGGGCCTGTCCTTCCTTCTAGCCAGCATGCCCCTGGCCTCACAAGTGAAAGATCTCTCAACTCTGCCTCCTCTTCTCATTCATGTTATTTCTACTTCCTTCTGGCCTACCTCCTTGCTACCTTGCCTCATTTTTCAAACTGTGGTCCCCAGACCAGCTGCAGTACCAGGAATCTGATTGGTTAGAAATGCAGACTCACTACTAAAGTTCAGACCTGCTGAAATGGAAATGCTCAGGGAAGGGGCCAGTAGCCTGCTCTGACTGGCCCTCCAGAAGAGTCTGATGTCATCAGTGTTAAGAATCAGTGGCCAGCACATCCACTCCTGGCTTTCAGCAGACTCGTTCTAAAGCTCTCAATCTCCTGCCCAGCACCAGGGGAACTCCCTCTTGCCTTCAGAATTAATTTCTTAATCCCAGGACTTGAGGCCCTTCTGCATAGCCCTGCCCCTAATCAAGGTACATCCTTTAATTACTAAGGGGGTCCCACTTGAACATGGGCCCGTGCTCCTCAGCACTTCAACTCCCTTGTATGCCCCCTCTGTTAAGCACGCTGTAGCACACTGTAATGACTTGGGAACACACAGAGCCTTCCCACTCATGGAGGTGCTAACTACAGCACGGCTGCCAATAAGTATCTCCTCGGGCAGGAATGACTATGACCTCCTACAGTCTGCCTCTAAGCACCCCATCTTTCCCCTCAGCTACCCTACCAGGTTCTTGTTCTTTCATGGCTTGACAGGCTCCCTGGGTGCTTAGGGCCTTCTGGGATCCCTCTTAGCTCCTGCAGGTCTTGCTAGGCCAGGTCCCCACCAACCCAGTCCTTCTGAGGCCCAACATCACCCAAGAGAAGGGCCTTCCTGGAGCAGCATCAAGCCAGCAAGGGTCTGTCCCCATCCCTGCACTTTGGTGGGGGGACAACCTCAGGGTCTCCTTCAGGTGCCTTCAAATGGCTCAGTCAATCCCAGCTAATGGGCGAAATTGTCGCACGGACACTGCTGACTATAGCCACCCTTCTGTGACTTGACCCCAGGCTGCCCAGGAAGATTTTCGGGTAATTATTTATTCACTTATAGATGTAGCCCATTTTCCCCAGTAGAATTCCCTTCCTACTTATGCCTGCTTGCACCTATATTAAAATGGGTTCCTGTTGCCCGTCAGCATGGCAACTGGCAGTGAGGCAACGTGGAGGTCAGGTGGGTGGCTGAACCACAAAAAGGAAGCCATGCCTCATGACTGGGAGGCGCAAGCATCTGCAAAGGCCAGCGGGCTTCTCCAGTGGGGCCAGCGATGTAATTAACGCCTGGGGTAGGGGAACTTAGATTTTCCAACTGTAGACTAGACTCCTTCCGTGTGTGTGTGTGTGTGTGTGTGTGTGTGTGTGTGTGTGTGTGTGTGTGTGTAGGAGGTAGAGGAGGAGGAGGAGCACCTGCCCTTCTGCGGAGGGATCTTACGGGGATGCTGCTTCTCCTGTCCTCCGGAACCTGGCCCAGACCCTTCCTACCTCAGCCCCTCAAAAGTCCAGTTCTGGAGACCAGCAGAGAGGGGAAGGGATTGTGTGGTTGGTCTCCCTGCACCCTCCAGCCTCTGGTTGCAGAAAAAGCTCCAGTCTGGTCCCATTTGTTCTCGATTGTGGTTTAAGCACCCTCATGCTGAATCCCAAGACATGTTCCAGACAGAGCCGGCAATGATCTCTTTAAATGAAAGCAACCTGGACCCTTCCCCCAGCTCAGTTTCTCTCTCATTCGCCCTCCTGGAGACACTCCAATCCCCCTACAGTAATGATGTAATACAGGCCTGCTTTAGCCTCTCTCCCCCACCTCTGCACAGGTCGCCTAGCAACCCCGACAGGCGGCTGGCCCGGCCAATCACCTGTGGCTGCGGACGCCCACCTACCTGAGAGGGGAGCCAGCCAATCCAGTACCGCCCCACCTGCCCTGCCCCGCCTTCCTCGGGTCCCTGAAAAGCCGGGCGGGTGACCAGCACTTGTCACCTCGCCCCTTGCTCCCCACCGAGGCCCATTCTGCGGCTTAATCTGTGACATTTAACATAAATAGTTTTCTATTCCCAGCTGACCTTTAATGGCTTTTATCATCAGCTGCGGTTGCTGGCTGCTGTCCAGGAGCTGCTGTCTGTTGTCTCGGTCCATCCCGACCGGGCGGCCAGCCCCGGAGCGCCCACGGGGCTCGCCACGTGAAGCGAAGCCCCTGGAGACGCGTGCGTGCTAGGCCCGAGCCGGCCGCCCTCCGCCGGAAATATCACCCGGCGTTTCAATTAGCGGGAGCGGGGAAGCCAGTTATTAAGTGGTTGGTTATTATGGTAATGGAGATGCTCCGCATTAACTGGGGCAGGCCGCGCCTGCCCCTAACGGCCTAGCGGAAGCTGCGCTACTCTGTTCCTGGGCCAGGACAGCAGTGGGAGGCGACACGAAGAGAAACGCAGCACACACACACACACACACACACACACACACACACACCGTAGCACCCCTTTGCCTAGACCCGTCCCTAGGAAGAGAGGAGCTGCAGGGATAGCAGCAAACTCTCCACCTGCGTCCATGACCACAGAAGCAGGAGTCACCGTCGAGACCAGTGTCCACTTCCCCGTGCCCCTGTGGGCGGGCATCTTCCTTCCTCTCACAAACAGAAGCCCTGCCATGGCAAGAAGGGTTCCGAAAACTCTTCCCAAGGCCTGGTGTGTTCTAATTCATTTGCAACCCTGCTGCTGAGCCGCACCCCAGCCCTCAGAGGGTTAGTTTTTTGGCAGAAGCCGTGCAGATCTCAATGGTGTAGACTGATGGCCAAGGATGCCTTGAGATAGAGGTCAGGGGACAGGACTCTGGTTCCATCCCACAGAATGACTTGAGGGCAGGTCACACAACCTCTGAGAGCTCCACCACCGCCTTGTAAATCAAAGATTTGGACCAGTTCCTCACCACCACCCTGCACCAGCACGTCTGGAGCACGCAACACCCAATCATGAAGAGATAGTCCGTTATCATGGCAGCAAGGCTGGGCCAGGACCTGTCGCATCTGTGTGGGGTCCTGGGACCCTTTTCACTGCTGCCCAGTCTTCACTGCCTGGTGAAGACACTCTGAAAGCCTTTTGGCCTTGGCTCTCAAGTGCCCACTTCCAGCCATCCTTTCCAAGTCCTTCCCCAGGGTACAGGTCCCCTGCACCAGCAAGCAGAGCTCATCTTCCGAATTTCAACCTTTTCTACCCTTGTGACCAGGGCTGTCACTGAGCCCCTGAATCGCAGTCTCGCGAGCTGCCGGCAGCATGAAGGTCGACAACCAGTGCGAGGAAAGCACCCTGATGGGATAGCACGAGGCAAGCATGCAACCTGTCAGCAGACTGCTAAAGACCACAAGAAGAAAAGAGAGGATTGGCAGCCCACAGTGGCTTCCGTTTCCAAAAGCTCGGACAAGTATTTAAGGAGGAAAAAGAAAGATGTGGAGACCAGAGGTGCAGCTGTCCCCACAAGAATAATGAGAACAAAATAGACAGCCAAGGAGAGAGCTGAAGAGCAAGAGGGGAAGATGGCGGAGAGAAGGGAGAGGAGAGGAAAATTCACACCCTCACCAAGAAGCACCGCGTGTCGTGTGGGGAGGCAGGCCAAGGATGCTTACTTTGTTTTCTTTTGCTCAGCTCTGTCAACAAAGAAGAAAATAGATGGGACAAGCCCAGACCAGGCAGCCGAGTTCGGCCCAGGCCCAATTATCTTTCTAACCATTATCGTATTACTGTAAGCACCGTCTCTGTGCAGCTCTGGTTCTTGGGGAAAGAGTGGCTGGAGAGCCCCTTGGTTTGATTCCTTTAATCCTTGACACCACCTGTCATGCAGAAGTGTAATTAAGTCACACTGCACCTTCCCAAAGCCCCAGCTGCCTACACATTGCACCAGGAGAGCAGGTGCTGCTCTGGCGGCCAGGACAGGACAAGCTCTTAATTGGCTTCCTTGTGTCCCTTGGAGTCTGTCCTGTTTACCTACGAATGAGGCTTCTGCCCAGACCTCCACAGGGACTGCCATTCCAGAAAGGCAATGGAGCGTCCCTCAGCCCACCTCCAAGGGAGTGAGGACTCTGCCCTGATGCTGTGTGGGAGGCCTTGCTGCGTGGCAGGTGAGTCCCGGTCCACCAATCAGTAGCCTGCTCCTCTGTGAGAGTTCCTTGTGACTGGGTGAGCCCTGTCCCCTGAAGACTGGCTGCCCACACCTCTGAATCCTGAGTCCAGATGCCTGTAACTTGCATAAAGAATCAGCCATGGAGATCATACCAGTCCTGGGAGAAGCCCACCCCACCAGGGTGGGGCTCTTCTTCCCTGAATGGGCAGGACCAGCCTCCCGATTTCCACATGTGCAGCCAAAGAATGCTGTGGAGAGTCCAAGGACATAGGGAGGCAGAAGAGATGGAGAAGAGTGAGTGGAGCTTACGTGGGTGGAGCCCCATCTTACAGAAGTGGGGCAAGACCCTGGCCAACCGTTTGGACCACGAGTGATGTGGATATGGACTGCCGTTGCTTTGTGCTGCATAATTTTGGACAGTGCTGCCTTCCAGAAGGGACTGTCACCTGTTCCCCCAAAGTCCACCCTCTCTCTGACTGCAGGTAACTTTCCCTCATCTCCTGGTGGCTGGTGAGGAGGGCCATGCTCCCCTCCTCCAAGCCAGTGCCTGCCGGCCCATGCTCAGGAATCCCTGCTGTTTTAAAAGTTGATAAGGAAACTGTGCCTCATCCCACAACAAAGAGAAGCAGAGCTCTGCTCTAAAGTGTGGGGCCAAGGCTGGGGAGCTAGCTCTGTAGAATAAGTGCCTGCTTGGCAAGTGCAAGGTCATGAGTTCAAACCCTGGTCTTGAAAAAAAAAAAATTAAATTAAAAATTAAAAAAAAAAAAAATAAAGTGTGAGGCCAATCAGAACAGAGGGCTAGGTGGGTGAGGCCTGTGAGGCAGCTGCACATAGGGAACCTGACCTATGACTGGGTTTGCTGAACTACTCCACCAGGCCTGGGAGGTGCTGGCTAGGCTCTGAGGACAGGGAACCCTCTCCAGAGTCTGAAGGATTCCAGGAAGCTGCATGGCTATTTGTCGATCAGCCCAACTCGAGTCTGAAAGCTTCAGCAGAGAGTTCTGTGTGTCCATGGGCACATTCCTAACCTCTGCCTGTTTCTCAACTGCAAAGTAGAAGAATAAAGGGGTTCTTAACACCTGTGACTGATCGCAAACAGAGATGCGATGCATGGTCCCTGGTAGCACCAGGAACTATGACAGCCAAAGCATCTCTAGCCCCAGCCCAGCCCACAGAGTTGGACCTGCATTTGGAGCAGGTGCCTGGGGACTGCGGAGCTCACACCGCATAAGAAGGCTGCTGCTGTCCGCTTTGAGAAGATCATAGGTCTTTTATTTTTTACTACCTTGTTAAGTCCCAGCAATGTGTCATAGGACCAATATTTATAAATAGTGTAAAACATGAATTAGCAAGCATGCATTCTGACATGCTTTCTTTTTGTGTGTGTATTTGGTACAGGGTCTCACTACATAGCTTAGACTCCTAGTGATCCTCCTGTTTTCATCCTCCATGGTGCTAAGATTGCAGGCATGCACCACCACACCCAGTCCGGGTGGCTGGCTCTGTGGGCCCCAGGGGGCAGGGCCAGCATAGCATGTGGTGTTGGGGATCAAACCACAACCACTGGATTGTGGATCAAACCACAGCCCTTGCACTTGCCAAAGCTATCTGGCTGGCCCACTAGCATGCTTTCTTATGAGAGACATCACCATCATGATTCCATGCACCAAAGACCCATTCAGCATGTGACTTTCAGGGAAGGTCACTGAGCTGACCTCTAATGCAAAAGCAGTTCTGTCTGTCACACTTCTAAGAGGCATGGCTCTGTGTTGTCCAAGGCATCCATAGCACAGGGGGCTACTCTCATTCCAAAGTTCTTCCTCAGGCTGTCCAGAGCAGTGATCCCCTGGGACTCCCACCCAAGAGGCCTCATTCCGTGTCTGGCTCTGCAGATCCAGATCCTCTTTAATAAGTCTCTGCTAGTTTCTTGCAGCTGTTGAATGAACTGTCACAAACTAGGGGACTCCACACGTCAGAAATTGATTCTTCCAGTTGTGAAAGCTGCAAGACAAAAAACCAAGGTGTCAGTGAGGCTGAGCTCTCCCGGGACCTCATCACAGGTGCTTCCTGTCCCCTTCCAGCTCTGCCAGGTTCGGTCTTCACATGGCCTTACTCCTTGCCTCTTCTCCAGTCTCCAGTCTTCCCTTTATGACACTTGCCATGGGATTTCAGGCCCCACCTGGAGCCAGGGTGACCTTGCTTTGTGATCGTTCACTTTTCCATCTAAGGCTGCATTCACAGATCCTGGCAAGCTAGGGCTTGAGATAGATTATTTTTTTGGGGGGGGAGGTTGGGGTCACATTTGAGCCTGCTACATGACCCACTCATGCTGTTAAAATGTGTTTTCAATCTGTCTTCTGTTCTTTAAGCATTGTGGGGCTACAGTCCTTGAGCCACATTTCAGTGGGACTCCCACAGGTTGCTGGCCGAGTATTGCTTCAGTCTTCCCTGAAACAATGGAGTTATACAACTTCTGAGCCACCAGAGTTCGGTGACTTATGGAGGATGGCAGGTGTCATTTGGACAGAGGACTTGAAGAGGGAGGTTCCCACAATAAGCGCAGAGCTAGAGGAAAGCAAGAGTGGGGCCCAGGGTGCAGGGTTTAAGGCAGTTCTCAGGATCCTCTCTGAGGCCCTGGTTTATGTATGACCCCCTGAGAGCTGCAGTGGCCCCACCCAGGGGTGCCATCCTGGCACTGCCCATGTAATTGCCTGCTGCCACCACACCTGGCAGCAGATACCTGCCCGTTTTCCCAGTCCTTCTCTTCTTCTTCTTCTTCCTCCTCCTCCCCTTCCTCTTCCTCCTCCTCTTCCCGTGGCTCTCCCTGCTCTACCACCAGCTCTCATTTCTACAGATGCGCTGCTGCTCTCCAAAGCATTTTTTTATGTCCCTTTTCACGGAATCTTTGTGACACCCTTGACATTCATTCCTGAGCCTGTTTTAGCAAGGATCAGCCTGAGGCTTGCGTAGTAAGTGAGCTGTCACAGCTCAAAAATGGGGGTCAGGCCTGGGCTCCCCTCCAATCGGGAGGTCTTGACAGGACTCCCCTCCAAATGACTGCTGTTCAGTTGCCCAAGCTTCTTGAACTGAACAGCAGCAGTGGCGGCAGCAGCAGGGGTGCCCAGTGAGTCCAGGGGTGACCCAGGACCATGGCGCATGGCCTTGCCACTTAGGGTCACCTCTTCTGACCAGAACAAGAGGAAGAACCCTTGAGGTACAGGCTCCCAGCCTTGTGGGAAAGGCATCTCCTGGTCCTTCAGGCTGCCAGGAAGCACAGCGGAAGCAAACAGCAGGTGGTCGGTCTGTCAGGTCTGCTGGTGTCGGGGCAGGGAAGTCAGTCCTCACTCTCCTCTGCCTTGGGAGCAGCAAATCCTTCAGCTCCACTCTCCATTGTTTCGTACCTGAACTGCTGAAAAGTATTCAGGAATTTCATTCTGGGGCTGGTGCCCAAAAGCCCTGCTTCCAAGATGGGGCAGGATGCTGGAGCGGCTCTGCTCTGCGCTCTGCCTCTTCCACCGTCCTCTGGCCCATGGGACAGCTGAAAGCTCTCTGGTCCTTTCTCCTGTTGCGCCCAACTCTGATGAGCAGGTGGCTAGAAAGCTGAGTAGGACCCGCTCATCTGAGGCCACTTGGGAAGCTCCAGAAAACAGCTTTCCACCTGCTCTGGCAGGAGGTGTCCCTGGAGCTCCAGGGGGGCCTGGCTCATAGGACAAGTGCTATCCGCAAGCACTCGGCCTCCAGGTGCCAGGGTCCCTGAGGTGTTCCAAGATGGCTCTTGAACCCACTGCCAACTACAGCAGCACCCTACTCAGGCAGGAGCTCCTCTGGGTTTCATCTCTCATGGCACTTTTTTTTTTTTTTTTGTGGGACTGGGGTTCAAACTCATGACCTTGCACTTGCCAGGCAGAGCTATCTCCCCAGCCCTATGGCGCTATTTTCTAAATGTCTTCATACCAACGATCCAACCTCCTGAGCATGGGTTTCCTCTTAAGTAACACTCTGCTATCGCTTCTCGGCCTTTTGGCTAAGATCAAGTGAAGTAACACTCTGCTATAGTTTGAATCGGGCCTGGCCCCCCAAAAACTCATGTGGCAGAAGTGGGGGCCCCCACAGGGTGGTGCCACTGAGAGATAGTGGAACTTTCAGAAAGTGGGGAGCCTCCTAGAAGGAATTAGGTTTTCGGGGACTTGGGACCCTGTCCTCAGAGGACATCGGGCCTCTGGCCCTTCTTCTTTTGTTGGTTCCTGGCTACCATGAGGGGAGCAGCCTGCTCTACCACAGCTCCTGATGTTTCACCTCATCATAGCCTGGAACCCCTGAAACTGTGAACTCCCAAACACTTTTCCTTCTCCTAAGCTGGTTTTCTCGGGTTTGCAAGGAGGTGTCCTGTGGCACCCCCAGTGAACTAACATAGTTGTGTTTGTCACTGTGTGTGCTTGGGAACCTGATCCTACAGGATATCAACAGAGCTTGTGAAAACAGGGCTCTGCAGCTGAAGTTGGGGGTGCCTGAGCCCAAGCAAAGCCATGGCTGAAATATCCCTTCTAGCCATGATTTCAAGTCTCTGGGGAAGGGACAAGGTATGGGGATTTCCCAGACTTGACTGACAAGGACCCCTTTCATTGCGAAGCACGGGATCTATTCTCCGTATAGTATGCTCTTGACATTCTGGAAACTTCTAGCTTCCAGGGTCATACTGCATGAAGGGCTCTGCTTCCAGCAAGCTCTTTCTCCTGCCCCCTCCACATCTATAAAGTGCAGGTAAGGGGCTGGGAGCCTCACCCAGGTGGGGTGGGGTAGGACACTTGGGGTCCGCCAGTGGCTTCTGCCTGTGCTGAAGATTCAGGCATCTCCCTTATCAGACACACAGCGGGGCCAGCAAGCTCTGTGTTTTATGGCCCTATCATGAGTGAGATTTTGCCCATTAGGGAGAAGCTGTCAACGCAAAACATAGATTTCGAGATACACTTTCTACTGTGGGATTATGTATAACCCCTCCGATCATTAGAACCAGAGCATTTTTTAAAAATCCAATTTGTTTCTCACTTCAAAACCCATTTAGTTTGCTTCCTGCTTTCTGTGTTAGAAAGGGAGGGCTGGAGGGTGGAGCCTTCCAAAATCCTGGCTCCAGAACCTCTATATTCCTCAAAACTAGGCAAGTCCCCGAGACCCTTATTTTCCCGGCATCATCTGCTGGCCAGTTGCTGTCACCCGGCCATGTGTTGCTGCCGTAAGATGCCCCTTTGTATTCAGACAGCGCCAGAAAGAGCCATACACTGTTGATGAGCATCCCCATGGGTGCAAGGGCGTGTATCAGTGTGCCAAGCCATGACTGAGCCAACAGAAGACCCTGTGTGTGTGGGGGGGGTGTCCCTACATGGGGACTTAAGGAAGGTGTTAGTTTTGATCTGACAGGTCCCAAAGCAATTCATGAAGCCAAGATGCAATCAAAAATATTCACCAGGCAAAGGAGCAGGAGAAATCTTCCCTTCTGTCTTTCTCCTTGCCAGTGACAGAAACCAAGCTTCTTGGAAGAAGCAGTGCCTTCCGTCCCCCACCTCCGCGTGTGCGGCCTCATCACTCTGCTGTAAAAGTGACGCGAGAGATTCATTGGGACATGTGCCCTTGTTCCACTCCCATCAGCCCACCACAGGGACAGGAGCTATCTGTCTTCTTTTTGGCTCAGCCTGCAGCCTTCAGAATGCTTGTGAGGGGCACCTTGCCTGGCTCCACAGTCACATGAGGCGAGGGGCTCTCTGAATACTGGTACTCTCCCCAAGTTGCAGCTTGTCTACCTTCTAAGGTGGATGGTGTTTTCTGGCAAGGCCAGGCCATGTCCTCACAGAGCAGGCCAGGTGGACTTCCCAAGAGGCCAGGGCTACTGAGGCTCAGGCACATGCCCACCATTGCTCTGAGCCCTCCTCACAGCCCCCTGCCCGTGTGAGATGGGCTGGATAAGCTAAACACCCTCCCTGCTCTGGAGAAGGCCTGTCCTGGAACAGCTGTTTACAAAGCCACTCAAGTGCCATGACAGGGACCCCAGGAAGGGTGACTGACCCCTGAGAGGGCAGCTTGCCAGGATAGCTAGGGGTTTGTAGGCAGGCCTGGTGCTCAGGTACCCCACACACATCAATCTCTAAGACACTGTCCTTTGTGTGGTTGACGCATTTGTTTGTCTTTCCATCCCCGCTAAGATGTCTGAAATCTCCTTTAAACATAGTCTCAGCAAGAGCGAGGCCGGTGCTGGCTGTTTCTCAGGGTGTCCTTGTGTCTAGCTCAATGCATAGCAGATGTCCATAGCTGGGCACTGAACGGCTGGAAATTAAGGCATAAGAAATGGAGGCTCAGGTGGAAAAGGCATCAGCAAAGAACCGGGTCTGCCCCTCAGCCTTACAGCGATCTTCTCCAGACTTCCACCTGACAGGTGCAGGGAGGCCTTGCCAGGAATCAGAGGTGGCGAAGCTTCCTCCCAAAGGCACCCTGTGTGCCATGTCGAAGGGCCCAGATGCTGGCCGCGGGAATGAATGGCTGGCCCTATCTCCCCCATCTCAGGTGCCCAGGGCCCCAGCCTGGCATCTCAGGGGCCTCGCTGCCCTACTTCCGCTCCCACCAAGCCTCAGTCCTTTTAGCTCTCATTTGTAAATGGGCTTCAGCCCAAGCAAAAGATTCAGCGGGAATCCGGCCGGGTTCCCAGACACTTAATTGGAGCTGGGCTCTTCATTACCCGCACACCTGTTCCCCACCACCATATGGTCTGAGGTAAATAGACTGTAATTGTTTATCTAGAGCCGGTGCTGCCTCGAGTGAGTGAGTGCGTGCGTGCGTGCGTGCGTGTGCGCGGGCTGCGGCCTCCTCTGCCTGCTCCTCACCTGCCGCCACCCCCATCCCTCTGCTGGCTGCTGAAGGACGAACTCCGCACAAGGTTGAAGAGCGCTGCCGCCCTGCCACTGCCTGAGCTGCTCCCCCTACAGGGCTGCCTCTTAGCAGCTCCTTTGCCTGCTTCAAGACAAGCCGCCCTGCTCCTTGGCTGGCAGGAGCCTGGCAGCCCAGCCTCCCTGACTTTGCCAGCTTGGGTGAGCATAGGGCGCCTCTCAAGCCCAGAGCGCTTTCCTCCCTTCTGCAGTGGAGACTGAGACAGGCAGGGGCTCAGAAGCCCCGGATGCTTGCCCACCTCTCCGTGCCTCCACATTTTGACTCCGGTGGTCTGAAGAAAATACTTCACATCCCTTCACTGC
>PVJA010000006.1:0-12040 GCA_004027025.1 Myocastor coypus | reverse complement strand
ACCTCTGTGGGCTCCAGAGCTGAATTCCTAGACTGCCATGCTGGACGTATCAAGAGATGATGGGTACAGGAGTCTGGCCTGGTGCCAGCCATGCAGAGAGAGCCAGTAAGTGCCACTTCTCTCTGCCCTTCCTTCAGCAAAGGTATCCGCTCCAGCTCCTGGCTCTGGTTTCTGGGCAGCATCCAGTTCTAGGCTACGACGAGCCCTTCCCAAGGTAAAGTATAAATAGAGCAGAACCCTGTCCCTTCTAAGTCCCCTTGAGCTTGGTCTTTGCTCGTGACCAGCCCTAGGGAACCTGCCCTTCCCTAGGCAGAGCCACCCCAGACTGCATCTGGCTCTGACACAGCCAGTGCAGGGCAAGCAGGGAAGTGGCTGACAGTGCCCTGGACAGAAGTCTGATGTGATGAGCTCCAGAAAGAGCCAGGACCCCTGAGCAAGCACTCCCAGGGCTCTGTTATGGTTTGCGCATAGGTGTCCCCCCAAAGCCTCATGCTGTCATGGGGCTGCTTCTGGAATTTATAATTGATTATTGTGGAAATGGGTGCTGCCCCTCTCCTGGGGCAGGTGATTTGCATTTCAATGTAAGGAAGGAGGAGAAGTTAGCTGCTTGCATAGCTGCTAGCTCTCCCAAGGCTCTTGCTCTCTGCCCACTGCCATGGAAGGTTGCCCTCTGCCATGTGCCAGTCTGCTTTGGAGCCAGCTGAATATGGACTGTGAGCTAAATAAAACTCTTTCCCTCATTTTGAGTGTTGGGTGTTTGTCTCAGCAATGAGAGAAGAGTAATGAAGACAGGCTCTAATTGGAAAGATGGCCCCAGGAAGGCAGCAAGATGCCATGTATGAGCCTAGGCCCTCTAAGCCCCTGGAGCCTCTTTGCTGGAGGAAATGCAAGGCTCAGGCTCTTTTCACTCCCTTTCTACCCCAAGCCACCCCAGGAGGACGGGTGGTTTTCCTGGGCCCACAAAAACAGTTAATGTGTGCTCTTAACCCACAGTGAATTGGCCCCTTGCAGGAGGGACAGCTTCCAGACCCTCACCTTGGTGGACACCCGCAGGACAAGCCTCCTGAGACACCACCTGGACTGTAGGCAGCCTGGTGATGGGCTCAGATACTGCTTCTCCAAGCCAGGCCTTCTGCCAGGCCCTGTAGGAGGCTCCAAGGAAGGATAATTCCTGTCCTTTGAGATGCTGTCATCCCTCTGGATAGAGAGCTGCCAAGTGCCCGCCTCGCACACTTATTGGACCGTAAGGACAAGCTCCCCACACCCAGCACTTGGCCAGGAGGAAGCTGTGCATCAGAGCCCAATGCCAGAGGGAGTGGCATGGCGGAGGGAGGAAGAGGGTGCTGGAGCCCTGTGGGGCAATTAGGGGAGTCTTTCTACAGGAGGCTCCCTGGGGGGACTTGAGGTTCTGTGCCCCGGTGAGTTCCCTGATTGCTCTCTGGTAGTCAGGGTCTGAGGTAGGAACAAGAATTCTGCCACCAAGAAAAAATGTGTAAGGAGAAAAGAAAAAAGAGCTTTTCCTAGCAAGTTTTGCAGACGCCCAGGGGGATGCCCTTTGAAGCAGAGCCTGGAGCCGTGAGCAGCGGCACCTGCTTCTCACATCTGTGGGAAGGAGAAGGAGTTTAAGAGATATTTAAACTGCTGCAAAAGTTGGCCCCTTGGGGCATGCTGCATGGCTCTGTCTTGGACTGGTGACTACAGCGATATTCACAGTGAGGCGCTGGGGCATCAGGCAAGAGCCTATGGCAGGAGCTGCAGCAGGACCTTCGCACCCTCTACC
Source organism: Myocastor coypus (assembly GCA_004027025.1). NCBI lineage: Eukaryota > Metazoa > Chordata > Mammalia > Rodentia > Myocastoridae > Myocastor > Myocastor coypus. The sequence goes on along the minus strand of PVJA010000006.1, from coordinate 10,260 downwards.
TGGAATGAGTGCAAAGTGTCCATGAAGCAGGGCGCCCCACCCTCAGCAAAGTGGGCCTGGGAGAAAGCCCTTGTCACCCCCAAGAGTCTAAATGGGAAGTGGATCCCCAGTGGGGAAATAAATGCCATAGGACCCTTCTTCTGGACTGGACAGTGTATGACACGGTCTTCTTCCCTCCTTGTCCACTGTCCTTCCAGGGGCCTTATTGCTCCCATTTCACAGGTGAGGAAATCACTCATCCAAGGTTGAAGAATTAAAGAGGCCCAGCAGCATTTGAACCCAGAGCACAAATCATGTCTTGCTTTGAAGGCTCCTCCCTCCTTTGCCATGGAGTTGGAGCAACTAGACAGAGTCTCCAGTCCACTGCCCGGTGGCCAGGACTTCACACCATGGCCTTGGATCCTGAAGTGAACACAGAAGTCAAACAGCTGGCAGGGGCTATGGGAAAAGGGCCAGGAAAAGGGCCACTCCCCCAGGCTCCACTCATGACCAGAACACCTGTGTCCTGCTTAGTTGCTCAGCCCTCTCAGGGCCAGTTGCTCTCCAGGGAGGGCTACTCTCAGCCCAGGTAGGGGGCTGGGGAGCAAATGCCCCAGATGCAGCCTCTGCCAAGAATACAATCGGGAAGTGAAAGGCCCAGGTTCGGGCTACAGGGTGCTCAGCAGTACTTATCTAACATGCACGAAGCCCTGTGCCCCATCCCCTGCAACTGCGCTGCAAAACAGAAATAAAACAGAGCAAAAGTCCTTTAGATTGAAGGCTGCTCTTCCCTAGTGGAGGAACTTTGAAGCTTTCTTCACTGCTTCAGGTTCCTGGGATGCTTTGCCCCAACTGCCCCTGGCAACACCCTGTTAAACAACACAGGATCCTTTCTAGGCCCCCTCTCTCCCACACCTCTAACAGGGACCCCCTCCCTCCTGAGCAGCTCACCTCTACTGCCTGTCTAGGGTCTGCTGGGGGAGCCCCAGGCCAAGCCCTGCAAACCCCTTCTCTAGCCTACATCTTCTCTGTGCCCCCTGTCCCCTTGATTCCCTTTATCAGGAGAAAGAAGGTAGGTGTCCTATGAGGGGGACATAGCTAACTCTCAGATCACAGGGAGCCACAGACACAGGCAGCAGGTATTACGAAGCCAGCGTCAGGTGGGTATCTTTCCCCTGGTAGGTAGCGTGGGGCTCCATAGCTACGGCTGCGGCCACCCAGTCCTCTCTGATGAAATACGCTATAAGTGCTAAGTAATAATAATACCATAAAATGCCTCAGTGCTCAAGCATGAGCTCTGGGCCCCAGATAAAATGCCAGACAGATAGATGACCAGTGGAGGAAATGCTCTAAAAGCCGTCTCCCTACAGCTCTTGGGCCTAATAGATAGGTCCAATCAGCCCACTTCAATTATGACTCGGGGACTAATATCCAAGAGGCTGATTAGATCCCCTGCTCCAGAGTTGGTGCGACAGTGCCCGTGCCTGCCGCACAGAGACGGTGACAGCAGTGCAGGTGAGAACAGGAGGGTGAAGGCAGCAGCCTTCCATCAAGTGGGGTCCATGCAGGGATGGGCCGAGCCAGGCGTGTGTTCACCAAGGCATCCCAGCATCTCACCCATCCTTTCGGAGACCTGACTTGAGCCCAGGTTCTCCTGTACTGGCTGGGCCACAGCAGGCCTGGTATCCTTTGCTGCTGTCCTTCGCTCCTGCCTCTCCTGGGAAGGAGGAAGAAGCCCTTGAGTCCCTCACTGAAGGTACTCATCAAGAGAAAACACGGGAGCCACTGTGGTTTGAATATGTGGTCCCCAGTCCAGGTTGGTGTCTTAATGTTCAAATGGGTTTATCTGCTAAGTGAATTTGCAGATGAGACCTTTCAGAGGCAATAGGGATGAGCTGAGGTCAGAAAGGCATCTGTTGGTTTTCAAGAAGAAGGAGAGGAGGAAGAGAAAGGAGAAGGAGAAGAGGAAGAAGAAGAGACACCAAGGTGACATGCCCTTAGTCCTCACACGTGATGCCCTCTGACACATCCTAGTACAACAGGAAGGTCCTTACCAGATGTCCAGTAGATACTGGCATCATGCCCTCAGATGCCCCAGCATCCAGAGCTGTGAGTCATTATATACTTCTAATCTTTATAAAATCACCCAGTTTCGGGTATTTTGTTCTAGCTACAGAAAACTGACCAAGGCAAGACTGGATAAAGCCAAGGGAAATGAAAAAAAAACACACATGATTTGTTTGTGGGGTGGAAGGAGGAGGCTGTGCCCTGTGGGAGAAGCCACTGAACCAACAACCTAAGTAGACGAAGGAGGCTCACCAGTTGTGGGGAAGGTGGAAGTGCTGCTCCATGGTGCTGGACAAGGCCTGGAGGCTGGATGTGGGCCAGAGATGGAAATGCAGAGGAGCAGAGACCCTGGATCCAGAGGAAGCTGCCTTCCACCAGAGGGGGGAACACGGAGGACAAGTTCTGGCTCCATCCCAGCTCTCTATCCCCTGCCGCTATCTCCCATGTCCCCAACCCCAAAGGTGTGGGAAACTCCAGCAGCACTGAGAGGTGAAGGGCCACAGTTTACAAAAATATTTAATACAAAGTACACATTTAAACAAAGGAATAGCTTCCACCCCAGCAACCACTGAAGAACAGTTGCCATGGTCCTCTGCTCTCCCGTGGCTGTGGGCCACGAGGTGACTGAGAATGTGGGCAAACCGAGGCACAGCTGCCATCGCAGACGCCTCAGCAAACACACCAAGTTCACGCAAACATAATCTGGGAGGTGTGCAGTTTCACCCCCAACAAGCAGCACGCCCTGGAGCTGCTCTAGGTCTCTAAGCACAAATGCACCCCCAGGTTCATCAAGAAAAGGGTGGGGATGCACACCTGCATCAAGAGGAAGCGTGAGGAGCTGGGCAGCATTGGCGGCCATGAGGAAGGCCGCTGCCGAGAGGGACCGAGCCCCTGTGGAGTAAAGCTTTGCAGAAAAAGTGTTAAAAATAAAACTAAAAATAAATAAATAAACAAATTTTAAAAAGGAATAGAGAGGAAAAAGAAAAGGAAAGAAGAAAACAACAAACAGGGACACAAAGGAGAAGGAAGAAGAGGAGAAAGCAGGAGAGAAAAGAGCAGGGGCATCAAACACAGCTGAGGCTGAGATTTCTACTGGAGAGAAAACACAAGGCAATATTGAATCTTTCACAGTCCTTTGGAGGGCAGAGCAGTGTAGATGCTGCTGGACACGTGTTTCTAAAAAAGAAAAAGGAAGAAAGTAAAATCCCATCCAGGCCTCACAGCCAGAAATCTTTGACTGCTTCCCATTGTTTTGTTGATCCAGAGGGGCAGGGTTGGAGGCAGGGGTGGAGGAGGTGAGGTTAGCCAACATTAACTGCGTGCAGCTGCAGGACCCCAGGTACAGAGAAGGCCAAGGGTTTATCACTGTGTTCAGGGTGAACATAGACGCGCTCCTTGGTGGAAACTTCCCTGGAATATTTGGGTCCCTCTTGGGCTACAAAGAGGAGGCAAGGACCCGGGCCTCCTGTGGCAGGGGAGTGGGCCAGCGTGAGGAGGTGGCTGTGGGGCCAGGGCCAGGGGAGGGGTCCAGGCTATGAGCAGGCAAGGGCAGGAACAGCTGTGCAGAGCTAGCATCGAAGGAAGCCCAGGTGTAGAGGGTGGGGAGCAACAGGGCTCATCCTCCGAGAAAGAAGTGAGGCTCTTGTCTGAAATGTTCTTGCTTCCGTGGGCTCCAGGGGGGATCTGCAAAAGTGAGGCGCTGGCCTCTGGGCCAGGGTCCTCTTGGCAGGGGCTATGAGGCCAGCCTGGGCCTGCCTCGGTACTGCGATCACAGGATGAGTTTTCAGCTCCTCTAGGTTCTGCCAAATTCCACATCCCTCACTAATCCTCTTTCGGATTTTCATTCTAATAAAAAGAGAAGGCAGACTGGCAACATGTGGCGCTTTTACAAGTCTTCAGGTCTTTCCCTCCTGGGACCTGTCTGTTTTCAACATCTGCATGTGCCAGGCCTGGCTCCCTCCCCAGCTGCAGGAGCCAGCAGACACCTCACTGGCATGCGAGGCTGGACCATGGACAAGTTTGCTGGTGCCGCTGAGACAGGGTGGGACGACAGTGGTGGGGATGAGGCGGGGGGCAGTTTCAAGAACAGAAATGGTCTCCATGGTTTTAGAGGCCGAAAGTCCAAGGCTGAGGCATTGGCAGGGTTCTTTTCTTCCGTGGATGGCGGTTGCCTACCTGTTTGCTTCTGTGGCCATTTCTCTGCACATCTGTCTCCTAATCTCTTCTAGTATGGATGCCAGCCGCATTGGATCACAGCCTGCCGCAGTGGCCCATACTAACTTAATAACCCCTTTAAGGATGCTATCTCTGGCTGGACATTATCACAGTGCACATCTATAATCTCAGCATACTGGCAGGAGGATCACAAGTTTGAGCACAGCCTGGATAACACAATGAGATCTTGTCTCAAAATAAGAGGGGCAGAGAATGCAGCTTGGTGCAAAGACCACGTCAACCCCTAGCACCATAAGAATGGTAACATTTTAAGGTACTGGTGTTAGGGCTTCAACATTAGGCATTTGTGGGGGATGGAAACTCAGTCCATTCCAGGGTACAGCAGAGGAGGTGCACGGGAGAGGGGGGTGAAGGGCAAGACCAGTTGCCCACCTCAAGACCTCTGCTCTGAGCCCCCATATTCTGCTTTTACCTGCTGTGCCAGTTTCTCTCTTCTCCTTCTGCCTGGCCAGGACCTGCTATCTCTGACACCCAAGCCCCAGGCGGTCAGTGGGTCAGAAGCCGTAGGGGGATCAGGCTGCTGTCACTAATGTCTGCCTTCTGCATTCTCCCATCCTGGAGCTCTAGGGTAGAGGTAGAGGCAGAGATTTTGATGCACTTGAGTGACAATGCCACATCCAGGGGACCTATGGCCAGGCTGGGCTGGGCCAGAACTGACAAGGTTCAAGGGAAGAGAAATGGAATCCAGACTCTGCCTCAGCTGGCTGTGCAGGGCCTCACCTGGCTCCATCATTTCCACCCACACAGCACGCTCCACAAGGAAGGAAGGCAGCATTATCAGCTCCATTTGCAGAGGAGCAGAGGCCCCATGGGACCTGGTGACTTCCCAGTGCCCCAGCTGACAGATGCTAGGACATGGTGTGGTACCTTTGGTGTGTGTGGCTAGCTGGCTTCCTTCCCCTGTGCTGTGGCCAGGCTGCCACTGCAGGCTGAGGCTCCTGTTATTAGCAGACGTCAATGTCAGGCAGGAGATGAGGAATCTTGGATGTCAGGGTGATTAGAGGGACTGGTACAAAGCAGAGGTCAGGAATGAGTCAAAAGCAACTTATCCACTATGATGGGATGTTGGACACACGGGCAGCCTCGAGTCAAGGCACAGAGGAGATTTAATCAATACTGTATGGTAGGAGCACCTGGAGTGCACCTTCAGACTCAGCAGGGAGAGACCCTGCCCCAGCAGAGCTGAACCCACGCTTTCCAGGTCTGGCAGAGAAGAGGCAAACTGTGTTTGCTTCCCAGTCACCTTCAGGAGGAGAGGACCCGGATGTGAGTCACCGGCATCTTAGATGCTTCTGTGGAGGGAGCTACTCTCCTCGATCAGCCAAAGTCAGGGTGAAGGGCATGCAGCAAGGTCAGGATGCAAAGCCAGGTTAGCCAGCCCTGGTCTGACTGGCTGTTCATTGTCTTTGGGAGCAAAACAGCAGTGGGAACTGGGGACGAAGATACAGCAGGAATAATGGTGGAGCTGGGCTGGGTGAGGCTTACTCAGCTCTTCCTGAAGGACTTTGTGGCACTGTGGCTGAGCTGGACCCCAGGGGAGGAGTGAGCCCCCTCTTGAGTGTCCCTCTATACCCAGGGTAATGGTGGTGACAAGCAGACAGGAGCGAGATTCCTGGGTTGGCAATGTGACCTCTTCCTGGGCACTGAAGTTACCTGTGGCTCAGTTGTCTCTTGTGCAAAATCAAGACAAATACAATATGTGGATATGCATGGAACACCTGTTCCCGGTGAGGTCCTGGGTCCATCTGTTCTGAGCATGTGTAGCAGATGGGCATCGTTGCCTTCTCCTGCAGCTGACCCAGTGAAGATCTTGCTCACACTGTGACTGGCTTTGCTTCTTCAGAAACCCTATGGTAAAGCTACCTAGGTGGAACCTGGGACGCAGAGCCTGAGGCTGCACCCCCAGGAGAGAGGGCAGAGCAGGGTCAGGGGGATTGGCAGGGGGTCTCACCCTGCATCTTGACAGGGTTGGTGTCTGGGAAATGGTGACAGGTTATGCTTTGCCTCCACGTCTGTCCAGGTGATACTCATGGCAGCCATAGACACGGCACTGAATGTTTGTGGCAGGTTTCCTTAGCGCTCTCAGTTACTCCTGAGCATCCCTGAGTCTTGATGAATTAGATGGAGAGCAAAGAGTGAGCCAGGAAGCTGGGCCGACTCCCGAAGCAAGTCCCCAAAGTGAAACCCAGAGTCTTGAAATCAAACTGCAACACCTAGGTCCTACCCCCCTGCACGGGGTGGCCCGCACCCACCTACATGCATAATTTTCATTGCATTTCAAATGACAAAGACAATTGAATGTCAGAGATGGTTTGAGTCTGCAATCAGGGGACTTTCATGGAATTCCCGGGGCGAGAGCGTCCAGGCCCATGGAAGATTTCCCCAGGGGCAGCACTTCGTTCCCAACATGCCCCTTGCTCCCCAGCCCACCACATTATTGAATCCAGCATGGTTGTCTCCGGGGCCCGTAATGGAATTTTATCAGGAATCCCTGTAACTCGATTGCTTATTTGCAGCCTTGTGCCGCTGGCGGCTCCAGATAAAGAATGCAGACTCTGTGCCTGGATGTCAGAAAGCGTGCCTGGTCACCATCCATCATGCTGTCAAGACATCACTCTAGACAGCCCGGCTTCAAGCCGAATCAGGTTGGGGGTTGTCCGCCCACGAATAACAAACAGCACCAAAGTGAGGCTGGGGAGTCTCTGCCACATCCCGTCCCTTTATTACACGTGACTGAGTTAAAGGGTCCTCCTGTGGTCTCCTCTCCACCTTCTCAGGGTCTCAAGTGACCACAGTCACCAACCTTGGCTAGGTCTAAAGCCTCTAACTCTCACAGAGTGACTGTACAGCCCCTTAGTGGACAGCATATGCACACTGGAGTAATGAAACTTATCTGCAGGCAGACAGCGTGTACAAATGCATCCATATGCCTTTCCCTACTGGTCTTTATAGTCATCCCAGGAGAGAGGAGTTATCACTTGCTGATCAACAGTAAGACAGGTGAGACCCGACAGGTTAAGTGCCATCTCCAATGTCACACAGAAAGGAGGAGTTGGGGCTTACACCCCATTTTTTTTTTAATTTTTTTTTTTTTCTTCTTCTTTCAGAACGTTTGTTTGTTTATTCACTCATTTTTATGGCCGGCTCAGTCCACCCCGAGGGCAGGGCTGGCGCAGCATGTGGTGCCAGGGATTGAACCGCGGTCCCTGCAGCCGCCCAAGCTTTCCCAAGCAGGCGCTTTAGACCACTGAGCCATCCCGCCGGGCCCCACCCCATTTTGAACTCCAAGCCACATACTTTTTCTACTGACTCTTCCTCAGATCATTCTCTCTTCTGCCAGGTCCTTCTTTGCTGTCTATCTTTTCCTACCTGTCTCCAAGCACAGGCTGAGGCATTGTCTGTCTCACGGCTGCCCTAGCTTGTCTGTTGAGGGACACTGGTCCTCGCCAATCTTCCCTCCCCTCCTCCAACTCGCAGCTAGCTGGGGTAGCGAGTCGAGGCTTTCGGGGACAAGCAGTGATACAGGCCCTTCTTTGATCTGACAGATGCAGTGGCCCAGACCGACATGGTTCTCTCCTTGCGAGAGTACTGGGAACCTACTCCCCAACACCTTTCAGCACCATGCACCCATCACCCTTGACCAAGAAGCAGGGCTCCACATTCCAGCACCCCATGAAGCTGCTCCCCAATCCATTTGAAAACAATTGGAATTCTCTAGAGGGAATGACCGATAGACTGGGGCTCTGCACTTTCCGACTACAGTGACACAGCCATGTTTCCAATCCCACAGAGACCCCCAAAATGAAGGAGAAGGTAGGGAACAGGGAAGGGGGAAGCTAAGCTCCATCCACTGTCAGAAAGAATGGAGCACAGGAGAAAAAGAGTGGCAGCCACATCTCTGCTTCCATCCTCGGACCTATTGGGGCCACGGGGAAAACAGGAGACAGAGTAACATTCCCAGGAAGATGTTTTAGGAATTAAGCTTCTGGTGTCCTCCTAAAGTCCTGTGTTCAGAGGTGGCCTCTTGGAAGGCAACTGGGTCGTGTGGGTCTTATCCTAGTCAGGGGATTATCTGTTGGAGAGTTTGTAGTTGAAATGGGGCCTGCCTGGAAGAGATGTGTCACTGGGGACCCACTTTGGAAGGGTCTACCTCCCTCCCCTGTGGGCCAAAACACCAAAGCCACAATCCCAATTCAACCGCTCCTCCTTTAAGGTTTGAATGTTGAACATTTTCTGTTCCAACAGTAGAAAAGTAAGTAACACACCACGCCTTAGTCCCCGGGATTTATGAGGTTCGCTTTACCTAGTGAAGTAAAAGAAGAACTCTACAGATGTGGCCAGGTGAGGGTTCTTAAAATAAGAGCTATCCTGGGTTATGTGGACAGGCCCCAAATGTAGTCATAAGAGAGAAGCAGAGGAAAGCTGACTGCAGCGGGTCCACAGAGGCACAGCCTGCAGCGCGGAGAGCTGCCCCGAGCTGGGAGAGGTCAAAGACAGACTTCCTGAGTGTCTCAGAGCAGCGGCCTCCACCTTGGTTCTGAGCACCAGAACTTATTGGGGATTTCTGCCTTCAGAGTTGTGAAAAAATTGATTTCTATCCTATGCTATCCCATGTGTGATGATTTATGACAGCAGCCACAGGAAACTCATATCTGGGACCAGGGCTTCCATAAAGACAATCACTGCTGGAGGCAGACGGGGTTCAGGGCCGCAGAAGCCAAGACCCTCAGAGGAATAAGAGAAGTTCTTCGAGGAGGAGCACCGCCATCAGGCAGCAGAGCATCTGTCCATTTCTTTCTAATTCAAGCACGGTTCTGCCCCGCCTCTTTCACCACTCTCCTCTACCCTCTTCTCTCCACTGACCTGCCAGCCTGCCAAAGGCCACTGGTCCTGCTATTGTCCTGACGTTTGTGTCCTCTGTTCTCTCCCCATGTTTCCATAGAGCCTATATCTGAGGTCTATCCTAGGAGACCCAGGTTTGGAATAGAGGACATGACTGTATATGTGAAATGTGACCTAGTAATTGCTGTCCCCCAGTCTCCTCCTTTTGTGGGCTGGAGCGTGTGGCTATTATACCTCTGAGTACCTCATTACCTCAATAAGAGCAGGGACCTAGGCTGTTATGATCACTTCCCTAGCCCCAAGAGCTCGCGCGCACACACATGCATGCACACACACAGACACACACACACACACACACACTCATGCTCAGAGATGAAGAGTACTTCCTAAAGACCATGTGCTCCTGGGGTCGAGCAGGTTCCTGGAGGAGGAGACAGAGCGTGGCATGAGAGGCAGTAGATAGAGCCCTTCAGCCAGAGCAGGCGGGCAGGCAGTCATCCGGGGGCACAGGGGACCAGGGATGCAGGTGGCTTGGGAGGAAGAAGTGAATAAAGAGAGTGAGTCTAAAAGACATTGTAGCAACTTTCGAGGCATTCAACTGAACTGTAGAGGGGGTGAAAGAGGAGGAGACGGTCTGCGTCCCTAGCAGCGGAGTCAAGAGAGGAGAGGTCTGGTGTCCTCGTAGGAAGGCTGGATGGATGCTGTCTGAAGACAGGAGGAGATTAGAGTGATGCAGCTACAAGCTAAGAATGCCAAGGGTTGCTGGAGTTCCCAGAAGTGAGCAAGGAGCAAGGAGGAATTCGGAGCCAGAGCCCTCAGAGGCAGCACAGACTCCAGCCTGCAGAGCTGTGGGACCATCTCCTGCTCTCAGTCATCCACACTGCAGGATTTCGCAATGGCTCCCCTAGACTAGTCCAGTGGGCTTAGTGCGGGCCAAGTGGCCCTGAGACCTGTGGTACTCGCAGCCGAGAGCTCCCTAGAGAGCAAGCTGTAGGCACCTGTGGTTTAGAGAGGAGTGAAAAGTGGAGGCGATGGTGCACCTGTGTACACGTGGTTGTGCAGAGGAGCACCACAGCTAAGCAGACTGGGGTGGGAGCAGAGAGTAAGGAAAGTGCAGGGCTCAAGGCTAACCCTAAA